>JAULJZ010030771.1:0-15114 GCA_032270985.1 Heliamphora pulchella
GGGGCAACTGTAGACACCCCAATTTGACCCCGCCTAATCTTAGGCGAATCCGATGATGAAAACAGGTGGAATAATGCATCAGTACATTCCTCGGAAAGTGATCCAAGCTCGGTATTTGAACCCAAAACCTTCAAACCAAAAAAATTTTGACGAACCATCGAAACTTGCTGCCCAAGTAAGGCGACCGCCAACTTTCTTCATGGCGACAGCCATCGAACTTTTTGAAAACCCTAGCCAAAAGTGGCGACTGCCAACTCCCATCATGGCAACTGCCAACTACCATCATCACGACTGCCATAAAACTTTGTGGAACTTTTCAAAAACATGACGACCGCCAACTTGCATTGTGGCGATCGCCAACTCCAAATGGCCTGACGTGTCCCCAAAACGTGGCAGCATCTCATTGGTTGATAAACTCTACAAATACCGTACCTCTAGTACGTTTTCAAAGACATAATTTGAGTTAGAGGTTTTGAGAGAGATGCTCCGCAGAGTTGCCGAGCAATTCCGAGCCCCGATGCCGAAGCCCTGCCGAAATACTGAGATTCGAGCCTCCGACGCCTACATTGTAGTATTGCTTGGATCACCACCCGAGGATTGGCCTATCAAACCACATTCCCAACTTGAGGATTCCCACGGCAATCTAGGTACTTTGCTTGGATCTCCGGTCCTTCTAGCTTTACTTTCTACCTCTTTGGAATGGCCGGGTTATTTTAATCATTTCATTCTAATTATATTCTTACATTGCTCAAAATTGCTTTAGTTATACTTGAATTCAAATTTTAGTTTATTTATTTATTTGTTTACTTATATTAGTATTTGAACTCATTAAATGGTGCTAACATATTTTAGCAATTACAACTTAATAATGTTGTTAATTGTTATAATAATGCACATACATTTATGTGAATGTAGTAATTAATACTACATTTCACATTTAAGTTAAATAATTATTTTAATTTCTTTTATCTTTCTAGCATTAGTTTAATTTTCTTTAATTATAATTTATTTTCCTCTTTAATTAGTATTTATTTTCCTTTCCATTTCTTTTCTAGTAATATTAATCTAATGTTCTTTTCTTTTAAGCATTAGTTTAATGTTCTTTTTTTTATTTTAATTGCAATGTAGCTTTAATTTCATTTCAATGAATTATTTTCTTTTCGTGTATTGTTTTTTTCTCTAACATTTATATTTCTTTTTCTTTTCTTGTAATATTAATTCCATACTCCATTTTATTTTCTGTTTAGCTTAATATTCTTTTTCTAGCTTTTATTTTCTATTTTTTTTTCTTTTTCTTTTTATTGTTAGCTTTGTTTTCCTTGTAGAGTAGCACTTTATTTTTTTATTATTAATTTTCTTGTAAATTTTCATCAGGCCCTTCTCTTCTTTAAATATTAGTATTTATTATGAAGCTCTATTTTCTTTTTCTTTCATTTCGCTAAATTCAAAAATTATAAAAAGTCTTTTAATAATTGGAACTCACTTTTTCATTTCTTTTATTTTCTTTTCTCTTGTTTTGTTTAAAAATGTAAAAAATGTAAATAGTTCAGTTTTCTTTTAGTAGTTCAAATGAACATTTTCTAACTTTTTCATTATAGTATGTTTTTCTTTTATAATATTTTCTTTATTTTCTTTTTCTTTTAACTTTTAAATTTTCTTTTTCATGTAACCCTTATTTTCTTTGTTAGTTTTTTTTTCTCTTAAGCATAGAATTTACATGTATCTTTTATTTTTAGTATTTTTTCATCGTCTAACTTGTTTTGGCAATGTACATATTTTAGTCATTTTTTTTGAAATTTTGTTTAGTTTAGCTTATTTTATTAGCAAGCCATATTTAGTTAGTTTTAGCATCTTTGGCCTATTTTTTTTTTTACTCTTTCAACCATGCTACCTTAGATTATTTTTTTATGAATATTGCATGCGGGTGTGTTCCATGTATCTTTTAGTTAGAAATTACATGCAATAGGATTTAGGATTTTATCCTTTTATTTGTTCTAATTTGGAGTGTTATATACATATGTTATGTATTTTTCATATTTGATTTTGCATATTCTCTCTTTGTCTCAATTTTTTTTATTTGCATGCATTTGAGAAATTCTATTAAAGAACTAATGATGATTAGTAGAGGCCAACCTTATGGTTGGGCGAACAGGGTACCTAATATTTTTCCCGATTCGTACCTTAGCCCCTGAACCTTCTTTCTTTTGTAAAACGCTTTTAAGATCAGTTAGCCATTTTTATTTTTCTTAATTTTTTTCAAAAGCTAAGTGGCGACTCTATTTTCAACAAAAATGAGTTTTCAAAATTTGGCTTCCAATGTGTTAAAATATTTTTGTAAACATCTTTGAATTTCTATATTTTTGAAATATTTTTCAAAATCCCTAAATTCCAATGCCACACCCGCCTATATCTATCACACAATAAACGTTAATCCAGCTTTTAGACCAACGAGATAGAAAGGGGGGCGTTCAACGCCGCACCACACCGAAGCCGTAGCTGAAGAATTGGGAAAGCATTTGGAGACCGAAGCTATAAGAGAAGTTTAATAGCTAGAGTGGCTGTCCAACACCATAGTTGTCAAGAAGAAAAATGGCAAATGAAGGGTATGTGTGGACTTCACTAATCTGAACAAGGCTTGCCCCAAGGACAGCTTTCATCTCCCAAAGATTAATCAACTCGTGGATACTACGGCAGACCATCAACGCATGAGCTTCCTAGATGCATACTGGGGCTACCACCAAATCGCCATGCTTAACCGAGATCAAGAGAAGACATCGTTCATCACACCGCGTGGGACCTATTGTTCCAAAGTTATGCCGTTTGGCCTAAAAAATGCCAGGGCAACTTTTCAACGAATGATCGCGAAGATGTTTTTTGGAGTGCTAGGGCAGACGATGGAGGCCTATATATATGATATGGTAGTAAAATCCAAGAACCAGGAGGACCATCTGACCAACCTCCAAGAAGTCTTTGATATCCGTAGAGCACATCGTCTCTGCCTCAACACGGCTAAGTGTGTGTTTGGGGTCGGCTTAGGGAAATTCCTCCGTTTCCTAGTCACAAATCGCAGAATCGAAGCAAGCCCGAACTAGATCAAGGCAATTCTGAAAGTCCACACCCCATGCACCGTCAAAGAGGTATAAAAACTAACAAAGATGACCGCGGCCTTGAATAGATTCATAAGCTGAGTTCCGGATAAATGCAGGTCATTTTTCTAACGCTAAAAAAGGGAGAGAAGTTTAGCTGGGATGAGGAATGCAGTCGGGCGCTCCAAGCTTTGAAAACGTATTTGTCCTTTTCATCGCTGCTCTCTACCCCAAAGGATGGAGAGGTACTATACCTATACTTGGCGGTCTTCTCGCACGCAGTCAGTGTGGTCCTTGTCAAAGAAGAGGAGAGGCACCAGATGCCGGTTTATTACATCGGCCACACTCTTACTGGATTCAATACGAGGTATTTGCCACTAGAAAAATTAGCCTACGCGCTAGTCGTTGCATTGCGGGAGCTAAAGCACTACTTTTAGGCGCATGCAATTATCGTACTCACCAAGTACCCATTGAAGGTTGTGCTCTCTAAGGCCGATCTGATGGAAGGATGGCCAAATGAGCCGTTGAGCTAGGGGAACATTATATCTGCTTTAGGCCCTGGACCTCCATCAGGGCCTAGGTATTGGCTAACTTCATGGCTGAATTTTCTTGAAACATCCTAAGAACAGAAAAGGAGGTGATGGACGAGATCACCATGCCGTCGAGCTCAAGATAGGTTTGGAGGTTATACATCCACGGGGAATCCAACCACAAGGGGTCAGGAGTGGGGACGGTCCTCACTTCTCCAGATGGCATAACATTGGAACAAGCTTTGAGACTGGACTTCAATGCTTTGAACAATGAGGTCAAGTACGAGGCACTGTTGGCGAGTCTCAAAACTGCATCCAAGTTTGGTATCACTGACCTAGAATTATTCAGCGATTCTCAGTTGGTCGTCAACCAACTAAAGGGAGAGTTCGAGGCTAAGGATGACCGAATGGCTAAGTATCTACGAAAGGCCACAGCGGCCATGAAAAGGTTTGTAACAGTTAAAGTGGAGCATTTAATCCAAGCTGTCAATAACCATGTGGACTCACTGGCCAGTCTTGCTTCGGCGATAGCGACGAAAAAGAAAAGACAGTGGTGGTATAAATCTTCCTGAGCCCGAGCATAGCCGATGTGCATAACGAACAACGAGAGGTCCTTCCTACCAAATAGATTTCATCTTGGATGGATCCAATCGTATCGTACTTGAAGGATGACGTCTTGCCAACTGAGAAGAAAAATTCCCACAAAGTTAGGTTAAAATCCTCTCACTTTTAGCTATCTCAAAATGACAAGTTATATCGGCGTTCCAACACGAGCCCTTACCTCCTATGCGTGCACCCAGGCCTGGTGCAGGACCTCATTTACGAAATTCACGATGGGATTTGCGGTAGCCATACAGGGGGCGGTCTCTTGCCCACCGAGCTATCTCCAAGGGGTACTGGTGGCCCTTTATGCAAAAGGATGCCTAGTAATATGTTAAGAGGTGCGCAAAGTGTCAGCTATTCTCCCTTTCCATACATTAGCCCGCGGGGAAGTTGAACCCCATAATGAGTCCTTGGCCGTTTGCGTAATGGGGGTTGGACATCGTTGGGCTATTCCCCAAAGCGATATGAAACAAGAAATTCATGGTGACAGCAACAGACTATTTTTCTAAATGGATAGAGGCAGAATCGCTCGCTAATATAAGGAAGTCCGACATGAAAAAGTTCATATTGAAGAATATCGTAACAAGGTTTAAGATCCCCCAAACTCTCATTTTGGACAACGGTACTCAATTTGACAGAAGACAGTTTCGATAATTCTGCGTCGAACTGAAAATAGAGCTCTATAACTCTACCCCGGCGTACCCATAATGCAGCAGCCAAGCCGAAGCTTCGAACAAAACCATCTTGTCTAGAATAAAGAAGAGGCTTGAGAAGCCGATTGGAAGATGGGTAGACAAGTTCCCCCACGTATTGTGGGCCTACTAAACCACGCCATGACGATCCACTAGAGAAACTCCCTACTCAATGGCCTATGGCACCGAAGCGGTAATCCCACACAAGATTGGCCTTCTAATCATGAGATCCGACGAATTTAGTCTCGAGCAAAACGGGAAATTACTAGCCAAAGATCTGGACCTAATCGATTAACAAAGGAAGGAGGCACTCCTAAGGATCAGATCCTACCAGCAATAAATGAGCCAAGACTACAACAAGAAAGTTAAACCTCGGGAGTTCAGTCTTGGCGATTTGGTCTTGCAAAAAGTTATGGGCAACATTAAAGTGCTGGTGGAAAGGAAGCTAGGGCTGAATTGGGAAGGACCATACAAAGTTAGGACGGTTGTCAAACCTGAAGCTTACTGCTTGGAAGATGTGGACGAAAAAGAGGTTGCTAGGCCGTGGATCTCGGCCAACCTAAAGATTTTTTGTCGTTAAGCACTTTTTATTTCCCAAAACTTTCAGCATCAATCAATGAAGTTTTTTTCAAAGATTGGTGTCTATGCTTTAATGGGATAACTCTCAGGGTTTCTAACAACCCCTCGTCGAAGGCAAGCTAGCTCGGCCCTGAGGATAGAACATCCTATTGGGAGTTGGAATAACTCCCAGTATTTTTAACAACCCCTTGTCAAAGGTAGGCCAGCTCGCCCTGAGGATAGAATTGTGAGGGTTGGTATACTGAAAATCATATTTTTAGTATTTAATTTTTTTTAATAAAATTAATTTTTCATTGCATGAGAATCTTAATGAGCAATATACGTATATCTGTTATGTATTGATGTCTTTTATTCTGTATAATATTTAATATGGTGTGTAGAGTACGACTTGCACACAAAAGACCAGATTTTAGGTTCTTGTGGAATATAAGTTTTATGTTCACAGTTTAGATAGAAATAAACAAACTATCGATACGACTGTAGTACAAAGTTTTAGTAGGTTTGTCTTGGTTACGGGGAACAGAAGCGTCGTCTATTATTCTGACTCTCTATGTTAGTATACTTTGTGTGTATTGAACGGAACACATTGGTGTAATTAATTTTATACTGACTATATAAATTAATTCACACCCTAAGGTTATTATGAATAGTGCTTATACTAATAATTCTGAAATAATTATTGATTTGTGTATATTTAATATTCGTTATTTTGATTCATTAGAGGGTGAGATCTTATATGAGTCTATATTCCCAGTAAGTTAGATAGCGGTATTATTTATATGGTGAATATTAATTATTGACAGAATTCACGTCCCAAAAGATCGGAATTGACGATACCCCCTGAAAAAAGCTTATAAGTTTTGACCGAACTAAACCCTGTAAGTGGATTAGATTATTCGGCGGTAAAATAAGTTAAGCAAAAGGGTTTAAGAAATTTCAAGATGCCGATTAAATTAAATTGTTAGTAATTAAATTTAATTGACGAGTATCGAGAATCTTAACGTGGGAAAAAATATTAAGCATTTAATAATAGGAACTCAATGTAAGAAGGTCTTGAGATTGTGGGTCAGAGTGCAATTATAGTTCTTTAGTTGTGTGAATTATAATTTAGTATTATATGAAAATTGCAGAAACCGCTGCTAGTTTTCATAATTATAGATACCACTATGATGTTTTCTTAATTGCGAAAATCACTAATACGTATTTGTGTTCCACTAGCAGTCTGACACATAACTACTCCACAGGTCACTGCTGTAGCCCTATAAATATGCCGGTAGGCTGAACTAGTTTCATAACTTGTCTTCAAGACTAAAGTGGTTCAGGTTCTGTCGATACAAGTTCTCGATAGATTATGGCCCACACTATATTCGAAAATCACATAAGTGAATACAGTAGAAAGTTTTACAAGTGTTTCAACTCAGGATAAAAAACGCAGTTGAAGATTCGACTAGTAAAAGGTATTCTTTTAAATTAACTTCGGTTACACGGATTTTAATTTTGATCGTTCGACATCGAAAGTTTTATCTGGAACCCATTTCGATTTTTACCTATCCAGTTAATTTTTTATCAAAAATCGTTTACAAAAACAATGATCTTAACAGTTTTACCTCCAACAGGAACATCTTCTCAGGAGCTGGACTTCTAGAGTTTCTAACAACCCCTCGTCGAAGGCAGGCCAACTCGGTCCTGAGGATAGAACATCCTCTCAGAAGGGAATAACTCTTAGGGTTTCTAACAACCCCTCGTCGAAGGCAGGCTAGCTCGGCCTGAGAATGGAACATCCTCTCAAGAGTTGGAATAACTTCTAGGGTTTCTAACAACCCTAAAGAAAAGGCAGGCCGGTTCGGCCTAGAGGATATAACACTCTCTTAGGAGTTAAAATAACTCCAAGGGTTCCTAAAACAACCCCTCATTAGGCGGTTCGGTCCTACAGTAGAAAAGAAAGTTATGAAGCAAAACAAAAAGAATAAGAAGGGTAGAAGCCCGAACAACAAATTTAGTCCCATTTGCATAAACGGGGCATTACATAATAGAGAGAACGACCTCACAAGGGTCAAAACGGCCGAAACTCCAAACTTTGTAAATCAAAACAAAAAGTACATAAGCAACTAAAACAAAATCAGTAAAAGGACAGAAAGGGCCAGGGCAACGCTATGGTTTGGCTTGAGCGTCGTCCACCACCTCGGGTCGACCTTCATCCTCCATCTCTTTTTGACCATCATCAGGAATTTCCACCACCTCCTCCCCGTCAAAGGCATGACGGCTGGTGGCTGTAGCAACCTGGTGCATTTTTATTTAATTGATTAATTATCTTAACATAATTAAAATTACCGGGGACCATTTGTGATTTATTTTTGTGGGGTTTGAAAATTTAATAATATTAATTTAGACTTAATTAAAATTAAATTGAGGATAAATTGTGGAGTTAATTGTATAAAGAATTATAAATGAATAATTTAAATTAAGTATAAGAAGGTTCCAGATAATTCTAGCACACAAGAAAAAAATCGTTAAAATTATGTAATGTGTTGATTTGTGAATCCTGAGTTAAATTGATGATCAAATTGTAGAATTTGGACAATTGTGATAATATGGCAAACTCTTGAATTATTCTTGCTCTATTGTTGAAATGAAACAACATGATGAATAAAGAGGGTGTTTGATAATGGAGGTTGTGAAAATGGGTTGTGGAACTATGAAAATTGGTTTGAAAAGGTATATGTGGAAAATAATTGCTAAACCCGTTAATTTAAGCTATATGATACAATGAACAATAAGAATCATTGAAACTATAGCAAAATAGTGGGTTGTGAAAATTAAGGGGAGATTCTAACACATTTAAGTTGCAAAAGCAAGATGAGAACAATGTATAAAAGGAAATGACTTGGATGATTAAAATATTGGTGATATCACATAATTAAATAACTTGATGTTAATGAGTTAAGTTTTTAATTTAATTGGAAAGGATTTAGAAAGTTGTAGACGTATAGCAACTAAGAACTTGTGATTGAATAAATATTTAGAATGAAATGATTTGAAGTTAATTCAGGAAAAGAAGACCACGATGGATTTATATTTGAAACGTGTTGAATTAAGTGTGGAAATCCAAATGAATGAATTGATGAAATACGTTAAATGAAGAGAGTTGGAAAATTTAGAACATTATTACTCTTACGTATAAAGTTGTAATGTTAATAAGTCGTTGATATGCAAATATGAAACATGATACGAAATTTATAATATTGAAATGAGAAAATGTAAAACATGGTTTGGGATGTGTGATATGTATGTGATAAAATAGTCATTAAAGAACATAATTTCCTTAATGTGAGATTGATGAACTATGTCGATAGTAATATTGAATCTATAATTTCAGCAAGAAATTTTGGAATAATTAGGAAAGATTTTGACGCAATTATGATTTAAATTTTTGTAACGAATAAATTCAAATTTGATGATCATGAACACGAGTTTTGATGAAACAATGATAACATGAAAACAATATAAGGTTTGATTTGGAAATTCATGGTATGGAATCTAAAATAGGAGGATGTAACAATTGTGAATGAGAAGGAAGGTTACGTGAAATGTGAAATTGGATTAGGGAGATGGACTCCCAGTTGTTTATGGATAATAATATGATGAATCAATTATTGAACCGAAGATGATTGATGTGTATGTGATAAGTTGGGCTGGACTATTTTCGCGGTGAAAGATAAAAAACTTGCGCAAGTAGGGTGCCCTACCCATCGGGTTAGTCCCCGAAAAGGTGTGCATGGATTGTCTACTTGTTGGTGTTCCTCAGGAAAATTGAAAAAGGCGGTTGTCATGGTGAGTTATAGAGTTATCTATTACCCAATGGCTTCGCGTAGCCTATTAAGAGAATAGTGAGGGGTTTCTATAAGCTGCACCTGATATCGGTTCAGTATTTAGTTTATTGAATTGAAAGTAAAAGATGGAATAAGAATTGTAGAATGTGAATGAAAATTTAATGGTTGAATGTGACAGAGAAGTAATTTATTGATAATAAGAGATGCGAAACAATAGAAAACAAATTAAGTGGAAGAACATTTAATGATAATAAAATGGGAAAGAACTTGAATGGGAATGAATAAAGTGTAATCTATAACCTCATGGAAAAAGTGATGAATTAAATGAATGTGAGTAATGAGATTAATCAATTTGAACACTAAAAGTAAATGAAATCTGATACTAATGAATGTGAAATGATAGAAAGAAATAATGAGTTTCAAGAAAAAAAATAAGAATGAACAAATGGCTCTTTTATATTTAAAATATGTATGGGTTATAACTCGGTTATGAAAATGTTTTTCTTTTAAGTTTTTGCATAATAGCATATTCATTCACATCTCACAAGTTATGTATTGCACCTGTTTTAGTTTTTATCCTACAAGTTTCGGCTCACATTTGTTGAATTAAACATTTTACAGGTTTTGACAGTCAAGAAAATGTTTAGAATGGGCACTATGGACTTGGATTGGAAATTGAAGAGGAAGGAATGAAAGTTGATGTTGTGAAATGGTTTCTTATAAATCTATACTTGATTGAAGTACTTCATGATTTTGTTATTAAAGTATTTGATTTGTACTTAAAATAGGAGTTGTAAACATCTTATTGTGAAAGAAAAGAGAATGTACATATGAAAATTTCTTACGTTTTTTAGAAACATTATTAAAACTTGAAATTCACTTGGATGGGCTTTGTTTAAGTTTTGATTCATATACTGGTATGTAGTTGGAATGGATGCTTGAAATAAATCAAATTGTGACGATATGGAAAATAGAGTTATTAAATTTTTGAACTTTGATTGGGGATTGAAATCCAGGCTGAATCTGAGTATAAATTGTGACTTGATATTTACAAGTTTACATGTGATTTGGAATAGCCAAAAAAACAGAGGAGACTCTGCCGGAAATTTTAGTTTTTACACTTAGATTATCTTATAAAGAATTCAAAAGGATATCAATAAAGAAATTCTAATCATAGAAAGAACGGGTTATAATGTGGGAATCACGTGCCTCGGGTCGAGGGTGTGACAGAATGGTATAGGAGCTCTAGGTTCGAATACCTATGAGCTGTGGGTGATAATAGTTTTGTGTGTGACTTGTTTGATGATTACAGGCACCACTACACGACATGAATTGTGTAGTTGCATAGGTTTGTGATTGAATTGTCTTGCGTGTGCTATGTGCTTATGTGTGGATAGAGATTGAATCTTGGGAGTAATATGACTTACCTCGGGCGTCCAGTTAACTATTCTAGGGTTCAAAATAGAAAAGGGTTTGGCCAGCGTTTGGCCAACGTTCTTTCTATAAGAAATCTGGATTAATTACCCGGATTGGCGTGTCATTCTTAATGGTTTTCCTCCATATGCGTTTAGTTGATGATGTGACATGATTGAACTATGATTAGTATGTTCGTATGATGAGAGAATATTGAATTTTAGAGAGAGGAATATGAGTGACCTTTGGAAAGAAAAGTTAGGTTTGATTTTATCTTAAAGAGTGAGATTGTGAGTAACGTCATGAGATGGGTCGTGCGGATGTGACTTGGTGACAGACGGTCGTTAGAAATTTAAGTTTGGAGTTCAAGAGTTGATTAATTTAAAGTGCGGCACAACAGTTATTTCCTGGTGTTAGTAGAGTACGAAAAATAGTTGTTTTGGTTTGATTGCGGACTTTATTCTATAGCAGTGTATCTAGAGATGAAATAGACAGAGGAGTAATAACTACGAGATTTGAGCATTTTGAAAGCTTGAATGATTTCTACAAGACTGAAAAATTTGGATTGGTGACAAGATGTTTTTTCACGGATTGGATTGCTATCAAGGGATGATTTATTCTATCTCTGCCCAAGGAGGAGTTGTTCGTTCATCTAGAGAGTTGGCTACTAGCGACGTAATTGTTCCTTTGGGATGTTATTTGTTATGATGGTACCGTCAGGATTGTATGTAGTCATTCAATTATTCAACTTAAGTAAGGGAATAAGCCAGAAGCAAAATGTGCATGAAAACTTTGAGTTTGATGCTAACCCTCTAAGTTATATTCTTATACCTGAACATAAATATGTAGGAGATTTGTGAGAAGTGTTAAGGACTAATGGTTTAATCTAAAGAGTGTTCGTTCAAAAGAATGAAGTTATCTATCAGTGAAGAATACTCTTTTGGGCAACATTGTAAATTGTGTGGAACGCATTATGTGGGACGAAATGAAGTTGACGATCTTGAAAAAGTGTGAAAGAGGGGCATAGGTCGGGAAACTAAGTGTGTTGAGTAGCCAAATTTGGTGATGTAAAGAGAGATATGATAATGTATAATAATGCTTTCAAAATGGGAAATTGTAGGAGATTAACAGAAAACTTTTAATTCTAAAAACTATTGTTGAATTTCGAGGAAAAAATTCCCCAAAAGGAGAAAGTTATAGCTACCAGGTACATTTTTATTTAATTAATTAATTATTTTAACATAATTAAAATTACCGGGAACCATTTGTGATTTATTTTTGTGGGGTCCGAAAACTTAATAATATAAATTTAGACTTAATTAAAATTAAATTGAGGATAAATTGTGGAGTTAATTGTATAAAAGATTATAAATAAATAATTTGAATTAAGTATAAGAAGGTTATAGATAATTCTAGCACACAAAAAAAAAAAGAAAAAAAATCATTGAAATTATGTAATGTGTTGATTTGTGAATCCTGAGTTAAATTGATGATCAAATTGAAGAATTTGAACAATTGTGATAATATGGCAAACTCTTGGATTATTCTTGCTCTATTGTTGAAATGAAACAACATGATGAATAAAGAGGGTGTTTGATAATGGAGGTTGTGAAAATGGGCTGTGGAACTATAAAAACTGGTTTGAAAAGGTATATGTGGAAAATAAATGCTAAACCCGTAAATTTAAGCTATATAATACAATGAACAACGAGTATCATTGAAACTATAGCAAAATAGAGGGTTGTGAAAATTAAGGGGAGATTCTAACACATTTAAGTAGCAAAAGCAAGATAAGAACAATGAATAAAAGGAAATGACTTGGATGATTAAAATGTTGATGATATCACATAATTAAATAACTTAATGTTAATGAGTTAAGTTTCTGGTTTAATTGGAAAGGATTTAGAAAGTCGTGGACATATAGCAATTAAGAACTTGTGATTGAATAAATATTTAGAATGAAATGATTTGAAGTTAATTAAGGAAAAGAAGACTACGATGGATTTATATTTGAAACATGTTGAATTAAATGTGGAAATCCAAATGAATGAATTGATGAGATACGTTAAGTGAAGAGAGTTGGAAAATTTAGAACATTATTACTCTTACATATAAAGTTGTATGGTTAATAAGTTGTTGATATGCAAATATAAAACATGATACGAAATTTATAATATTAAAATGAGAAAATGTAAAACATGGTTTGGGATGTGTGATATGTATGTGATAAAATAGTCATTAAAGAACATGATTCTCTTAATGTGAGATTGATGAACTATGTCGATAGTAATATTGAATCTGTGATTTCAGCAAGAAATTTTGGAGTAATTAGGAAATATTTTGACGCAATTATGATTTAAATTTGTCTAACGAATAAATTCAAATTTGATGATCATGAGCAAGAGTTTTGATGAAACTATGATAACATGAAAACGATAAAGGCTTGATTTGGAAATCCATGATATGGAATTTAAAATAGGAGGATGTAACAATTGTGAATGAGAAGGAAGGTTATGTGAAATGTGAAATTGGTTTGGGGAGATGGACTCCAAGTTGTTGATGTATAATAACATGATGAATTAATTATTGAACCGAGAATGGTTGATGTATATGTGATAAGATGGGCTTGACTATCTCCGCGGTGAAAGATCAAAAACTTGCGCAAGTAAGGTGCCCTACCCATCGGGTTAATCCCCGAAAAGGTGTGTATAGGTTGCCTACCCGTCGGTGTTCCTTAGGAAAACTGAAAAAGGCAGTTGTCGTGGTGAGTTATAGAACTATCTATTATTCAATGACTTTGCGTAGCCTATTGGAGGAATAGGGAGGGGTTTCTATAAGCTGCATCCGACATCAGTTCTGTATTTAGTTTATTGAATTGAAAGTAAAATATGGAATAAGAATTGTAGAATGTGAATGAAAATTTAATGGTTGAATGTGAAAGAGATGTGGTTTATTGATAATAAGATATGCGAAATAATAGAAGACGAACTAAATGGAAGAATATGTCATGATAATAAAATAGGGAAGGACTTGAGTGGGAATGAATAAAGTGTGAATCTATAATATCATGCCCCAACATCAGGGTCACACGAAAGCCTACCCAAAAGACGGTTTGAGAAAATAAAATTTGCAGTTGGAAAGCCCTCAACTGAAAAAAATATACATCATTTGGATAAAAATCCCCACAGTCAACTCTCATAAACTGAAAACATGCATCTCATACATGAATAAGCATATCGCCCAAAGGCGTACAAAACCCGCCATCACAGGCGTTACATGTAAAAGTACATGTACAAGCAAAGGAAAAACTACAGTAAGTCTTCCATCATCTCTACAACTAGGTCAACTCCACATGCTCACCTGAAAAGAGTTTTACAGCAAAGTCCCACACCGTGAGCCGAAACCCAACAGGAAAAGACAGTAGATCTGTAAAGCAGGCTATGCAATTATAAGCATACAGGCTCAACCACCGGAGCTAAAAAAGTTTTTCATCTCAAAATCATAAGTTTTCATCCTTCAAATTATGGATATCATCCTAACAGATATCATGCCACAGTTAAGGAAAAGCAGTAATAAAACAGTAATCTCCACTCAGGTCACAGCTGAGGAGAAACATGTAAATGAAATCCTATGTACCGACTATGTCACACAGACAAAGGTAACAACTATAAACTCCTATCCATTACCCTAGACCCAAGTCACACAGACTGGCTTGGTAATGACAAGTTCTATACGGAGTTACAACAACAACGCCATTAACGGAGGCAACTGACTCAATTTACGGGGATTAAACCCGAGGGTCCAGAGCACCCACACATCGCTATTCACGGAGGCAGCCGACTCAATTTACGGGAATTAACCCGAAGGTACAGAACACCTATGCGGCGTACGTTTCCAGACCTTCACCGAGGAGCACTACAGGCCCGCATACAACCACACACACACTGTGTTATGGTACATCTATGGATAAAATTCAAAAACCCACAAAGCATTTATACAACGCATGTATAAAATGATCCAATCCATCAACCAGGGAGATCAAAAACCATTTCCAGCAAAATATTTAAAAGGTGAGACTCAACCCCGAGAGTTACCTCCAAATCTCCAAAAATACATTTTTCACCATTTTCACAAAACACCTCGTTTTCAAACCTCCTTTTGAAATCTACGGATATTAACATACCCATATCATGAAACAAACTGGGGAAGGCGTAAAAAAACCACTTTTACTCAAAAATCAAGGTTTAAACATGAAAATAGCATTTGATATATTTTCTGCCTAGTGAAAACACGTATAATTACTTATAATGCCCTTATACAGCAGTAGGGTCTAGAATCCTACCTCGGAGAGTCAAGAACTCGACGTCTCAAAACTGAACGG
>JAULJZ010030782.1:0-15113 GCA_032270985.1 Heliamphora pulchella
TTTTCAAGATCAGTAGCCAATTTTGTTTTTCTTAGTTTTTGTCAAAAACTAAGTGGCGACTCTATTTTCAACAAAAGGAGTTTTCAAAATTTGGTTTTTAAGATGTTTAAAATATTTTTTAAAATATCTTTGAATTTTCTCATTTTTAACCCCCAAATCCCAAAGCCACAGTATTTTCTAGCGACTCTGCTGGGGACTGGTTTTTAAAATCAAATAAGAGGGTTAGACTCAAAAGCATCATTGGTTCTTACTATGTATTTCTCATTTTCATTATCAAATGCATATGCATTGTTCTTCAAAACCCCCTGCCTGGTCGACTTGATGCCCTAAACGTTCATCCGTTTCGAGAAATGTTCGGAAGGCGGGCAAGCATTACTGATTGTACGCTCTCAAAGGTGCAGTAAAAGAGTTCGGGCATACCGTTTGATCATGCCTTGTACCCCTCCAGGCATGGGAGGTATATACCCGACTCTATTCAGAAGGTACCCTATTCAATTTATCAAAATCGGCCTTTTGCATATAGTGAACTTAGAACCCCCCTTTAGGTGCTGCTAACCCGAGTAGGATTATATGCTTTTCTTAATTGAATGTTTTGATTGTATATTGTTAGGATTGTTTGCTTAGCTCGGGATAGTTCTTGTCCCGGGTTTGGCCTGGGTTTTTCGTTGCACCTTTTGATTAGGTTAGCTTCATCTTTGGGTTCTTATCCAGGCTTTGTTCTTCGCTTTGTTTGGCCTTTACGCCATAGTTTTCTTTTCAGGGTCATGCCCATGTTTTGTTTTGAAACCCCTAGGATAGTTTCTCTCTCTTCCAGGTTCTTCTCGAGTTGTTAGTTCTACACCCCCGCCTTTGTTTAGGCTCATTCCCTTCAAATCCTTGTTATACCCATGTGAGCTAGTTTTTTACCGTTATGCTATCCATTTCCCTTTAGAATCATAGGTCAAACCAGTCTCTTAAGGGTTAGAACTGTCGTCTTGCTGGAATGTCATCCGCTTAAACAAAACCTTTCCCTTAGAGCTTGGTTGATCTATCCCCTATTTTCAGTTGTTACGCTAGTGGTATGAGCCCGATAGGGGCATTATTTTAGTTTCAGCTATTTTGAGTATCAGGGATATCTGCTATCTGTTGTCTGAACATTTTTCCAAAAAATGCCTAAGACTGGTTATTCTGCTTGTGCAATCTAGGTTTTTCTGTGAGTTACCATTGATCCAGGAAGAGTACAGTCGACACGAATTTGGGTAAGATAAAAAATGGGCAGACTACGTAGAGTATCTGAATCAACTGACATGGCAGAAAATGAAGTTAATTTGGCAGCCCTGATGAGGGCTATTACCGAGATACAGTGGGTTGTGGAGCAACAGACCTAAGCTCAAAACCAGTGCCAGGCATAGATACAAGCAATTCAGGCCCGTGTGCTTGGTGTGAATGGACAGCCAGACAATGTGAACGAGAATATTGAATATTTCTGGGATGACAACCAAGGGCCAGAAATACCACAGGTTGCTGTACCACCTCAGGTTCCCTACCCAATCATGATAGAAGATGAGAATACTGCTCAGACTAGGGAATCCGCGCTGGCGAAAAAGATTGACCGGATGGAAAAGGTGCTGAGAAAGGCAAAAGGAGTAGAAGAATACATGCTGGATGTAGGCGGTTTATGCCTGTTCCCAGATGCCAAACTGCCAAAAAAGTTTAAAATGCCAGAGATGGAGAAGTTTGACGGCACCGGAGATCCCGGCATTCATCTGAGAATGTATGTCGGAACCCTATCCCCCATGGGGATCGATGAGCAACTTAAGGCTCAATTATTCCACCGATCACTTTCTGGGGCAGCACAAAGATGGTTCCTCTCTCTGAAAGTGGCTAAGACTAGAACCTAGAAAGATATAGCCACTACATTCATCAGTCAATACAGTTACAATGTCCAGCTAGATGTAACCACTCGGGAGCTAGAGACCACTTGTCAAGAAAGCAAAGAGTCATTTGTGGACTTTCTGACCAGGTGGCGGGGAAAGCCAGCTAAAATGACAAATCGACCAACAGAAAAGGAACAGGTGAGGATTCTAGTCAAGAATCTCTAATCTCCTCTAAAGTGTTATTTGATCACACAACCGCTCCCCACATTCGAGCAATTGTTTGATGCTGGGTTCAGATAGAAGATGCTATCCAATCTGGTGATATCGAGGAGTCTGAGCCGAGCCAAAAGCCAAAAAGACCTTACCTATCCAACAACCAAAACCATCAGTAGTACCTTAGCCCGAATGGGGTTCTTAACACCCTGTTCGTAACACCTTCCCCGATTCGTACCTTAGCCCCCGAACCCTTTTTCTCTGGTTAACGTTTTTAAGATCAGTAGCCAATTTTGTTTTTCTTAGTTTTTCTCAAAAACTAAGTGGCGACTCTATTTTCAACAAAAGGGGTTTTCAAAATTTGGTTTTCAAGGTGTTTAAAATATTTTTCAAAACATCTTTGAATTCCCTCATTTTTTACCCCAAAATCCCAAAGCCACACCAACCACTGCTCGAGCGGTCCCCAATAAACATAGCGCACTGCCACAACCCCGCTCGAGCGCATAACCACCACTCGAGCGGTCACCAACCGACCCAACACTCTGCCACCAGCCCGCTCGAGTGTACGACCACTACTCTAGCGGTCAATGCTGGGAGAAAACCTCAAATTAAGAAATAAAACCAAACCCCCTCATGCAACGATGTACGAACCACTACGCACATAATCGTGCACCAACACCCCACATGAAATGACCAATACCCTCTCCGTGACTTCAATTAATAGGACCTCATAATCCAATCAATTAAAATTACTAGAGGAGAGCAGTCAATTGAGCCCCATAACCCAATCGACCGAGAGGCCACCACATGACTCCCGAAGCCATCACACAACCAACCGAACCCCAAAAAGAATCCATAGGTATTTGAATCGACTAATTCCCATAAATTAATCAATTGAATACCATAGGACGCCAATTGGAAACCAAAGAACCAACCACCAAACCACAAAACACCAACAAACTCCCAAGGCCCTAACACGACCAAAATGGATTCACACACGTCCAACACGGAAAACACGAACCCACACATTCCCAACACAAACCCACAACACCTACAAGAACACCACAACGCCCCACGGAACACGAAATTAGGTCAAAAGGGTCAACAGGGATGAAAAACTACCTTTTCCCAAACATTCGGCCAAAAACAGGTGAAAAATAGTTTGGAAATCTAGACACACCTTCACTCTTTTGATCATAACTTTTTCCACAAAAATAATTTTGAGGTGAGAGAGGTGCCATTAGAAAGAGGACTTTTGGGGCTTCAATTTGAGTATAAGAACGACCTAATTTTGAGTCCGAACGAGGGAGATAACATCAAAATAAAATAGCCCTGTGCAGCTAGTCCGCTCAAGCAGACATAGGGCGCTCGAGCAAGCTACCACCAGAGAGAAACCCAAATTTTCTGTTCGTGAGTGTTCTTGGCCCCCAAACACTCAAACACACTCCAACCACCATCTCAACCACAAATCTAAGCCTCCAACCACTTCCTCGACACCCTCGGACGTGCCCAAACCTGAAGCTACCACAAAACCTTGAAAAGAAAAACTTAGAACCCGATTCCATCCACCGAAATCAACATAAAACCGATTTTTAACCCAAAAATCCAACTTTTACAGAAAATTAGATCTTCAGCTATCCGACCAGAAAAAATACACCCAATTACACGTAGCACCCTTATAAAACATATAGATCTAGAATCTTACCTAGGTGAGTTCAAAACTTAACGCCTCGAACTACATGCAAAATCGAGCTTCGCCGGAATCAAAATCTGACCAGATGGTTGCGTAGCCCTCGATGCCGATACCAAGAATCCATAGTCTGATCGTCGAAAACCGAGCCCTGGGCCCCCGAGAACTTAGAGAGAAGGCAGAGAGAAAAATGAGGAAACTTAGGAGTTAAGTTTTGAAAACATCTTTTGAAAATATCTAACTCCAGATATTTATAGACCTCCAAAATATTTTTTTTTGAAATTTTTTAAAAATCGTGCCACAACGGCTCACAGCCCCAAGAACCTACCCCGCATGCATATCTAACCCAGATCATGCATCAAAAGAAATATAAACAT
The DNA here is from genome assembly GCA_032270985.1 of Heliamphora pulchella. Classification (NCBI taxonomy): domain Eukaryota; kingdom Viridiplantae; phylum Streptophyta; class Magnoliopsida; order Ericales; family Sarraceniaceae; genus Heliamphora; species Heliamphora pulchella. The sequence goes on from JAULJZ010030782.1 coordinate 4,137, forward strand.
GCTATAAGAAAAACACGACACGCACGTCAAAAAACGCCGAAAAAAGAAAACGGGTCATGGTCTCACAAACTAATTCTATCAAATTACAACACAATAGTAATAGTAATGATGGAAACATCATTAATTATTCTAAATGTGTTATTCTAAAAATAATTTCTAAAAAAGAATGGGGTCATGGTGATGCTTTCAATAAACATTTTAAAAACGAATCTATTCATCCAAAAACCTATAATTTTTATGACTATCAGAAAGCTTTTACAAATGTTCTATATTTTTAAAATGACACTATGACACATTCATGGTTCTTAAAATTCTATAACAACATTCAATCCTCTATTCCCTATTGGTTTCATGTTTGGTGGAATCAATTTGGTCCCCATCCTACTATTCTCCCTCCTATGTTACGAGAGTCTTATGAGCATTATGTAACCTATTATAAACCTCAAAATCTCTCTCTTTTATATTTTTATGCTGACTTCTCCCTTCCATGGTTGCTTCAGTGAAAGTATACAGTTAGCCTTGACAATTTGATTCCTTATCTTGCCAGAGAATTTGTCCCCAAGCCTTGAAACAATATTATTTAAAGAAAGCTGCTCAGAATCAAAAGACTTCTTATGAAGCTCACAAATCATCTTATAAATCTAAACTTGCTTCATCATCTTCTCCCAAATCTGTAACATCAGATTCTTCAGATTTTGCCAATGTTAATATCTCTGCTATCAAATCTAAAGTCCTTTCTAAATATCCTTCTTTGATCTCCTCGAAAGATGCTTTGTAAAAGGCACTCCTTAAAGAATTAAATACTCAACTTGATTCTGATGATCTCGTTGGAGATTTACTTTCTAAACCAGGAAGTCCTCAATCTAATGAGGATGACTGCATTGGAGTAAATTTTGATACATAATCCTTGTGACTGTTTAAAGCTCCCATTGATCCATTGTTATTATCAATTTATCGAAAGAATAAATGGTTTATACATCCATCATATGTATTTTATCGAAAGAATCCAATGCGTCATAATATTTATCTGCCAGCCGCCTCTCTTTTATCCTATTATCCAATAAACCACAGATGCTTTTCCTTTATCGAAAGAAAAGAAGATGCTCTTCATTTCCCACCTTTCAACGCAGAGCAAAGCGACAAATAACTTTTCTAAAAGATATTCGGTGCTCTCTCTATGTACGCCATGTGATCAAAAGTGAGATGCTCCAGCATAGTGCCTCGACAGAACACTATTTTGCATAGTAAAAGAATAATCTTTTGTAACAGTATTATCATTATGTCATTTTCCTATTCCTTCTTTGTAATGTATTTCATTTTCAAGTCCGTTTATTGTCTATATAAACCTATTGAGGAAGGGTTGTTTCCTCATAGTGTTTTTGTCATGCCCCAAACATCCGGGTCACGCGAAAGCCCACCAAAACTCCCATTTAAGAAAAATAGGTTTCTCAGTTGATAATCAAAATACAACATTTGGATAAAAGATTTTCCAAGCACAACTCTCATAAATAGTAAACATGCATTCTCAAACATAAATAAGCATATCGCCAAAAGGCGTACAAAATCAGCCTAAACAGGCGTCACATGTGTAAGTTCATGTCTCAAAAAGGGAAAACTACAGCAAGTCTTCCATCTCCTCTACAACTAGGTCAACTCCACATGCTCACCTAAAAAAGGTTTTACTGAAAAATCTCACACCGTGAGTCGAAGCCCAATAGAAAATAGACTGTAAACTGTAATACAGGTCATGTAATCATATGGTGGGAGCTAACTCGACCACAAAAGCTACAAAAATTTTTGTCACGCCCCAAACCCGGGGTCACGTGAAAGTCCACTAAACATCCATTTTATATGAAAATATAGGTTTTCATACATTGAAATCCGCATGTTAAAACCAATGGTATACCCAACACAAGATACTCTCTCATAAACAGAAGTACATACAAGTTCAACATGCGTACAATATATCGCCTTATGGCGTACAAAACTTGCCTTTAGGACAGGCATACCAAAAGAAAACTATAAAAGTCTTCCGCTACCGTGGGCATCACCATAGCTACTCCTCATCCACATTATCACCTGAAAAAGGTTTTACAGAAAATTTCCACCCGTGAGCCGAAGCCCAATGGAAATAGATAATAAGCTGTAAAGTAGGAAAATATGCAACTATATGAGTGAGAGCTAAACGCAACCATAACCCAAAAAGGTTCTTCACAAACCCCAAGTTTTTCCATCAGACCTCAAAAGTCTCCCAAAACGGTTTTATTAGCATAAAACCCTACTTTCATCCTTCAAACCATGCGATGCAAATATTGCAAATAATCCACCATAGTTAAGGAAAAACAGTAATCAAAATATTGTTCCTTCACGGAATGTACCATCGTGGAAAAAAAGATGAATATGATCCTATGTACCGACTCCATCACACGATAGGGGTAACAACTATAGACCCCTATCCAGTATCTAATCCCCAAACATCATGAGACCGGTTAGATACACAGGTTCTATACGGAGCACCACAACGTAAAGCTCAATTGACGGGCCCAAAACCCGAGGGTACAGAGCACCCAACCACTCAATTTACGGGGACTAACCCGAAGGTACAGAGCACCTACGCTGCGCACGTTTCTAGACTTACACTGAGGGCAACTCGTTCCAAATACACGTCATCCCGGTACATCTAGATAATCTTCTAAAAACACTTCTCAAACCGGCACAATATACATGTACATAGATCCATCCACCACTAGGAGATCAAAACCAAACATTTTCAAAATATTTTCCCCAAAAGCAGTTATACAACGCCTGTATAAACATGAGATCCAATCCATGAAACCAGGGAGATCAAACTAAAACATGTAAAATCATACATATTTTTATGCAAACGTTTTAGAAAGTGAGACTCAACCCCAAAGGTTAGCTCCAAACCTCCAAACACATTTTCAAAACCACCACCTTTTAAAAACTATGGACATCCACAAATAAACTCCCAAGGAACAAGAAACTTGATCAAAGGGGCTCACAAGGATGAAAAACAACCTTTCCCAAATATTTAGCCAAAAACGGATGAAAAATGGTTTGAAAAATCTTGACATACCTTCATTATTTTTTTCATAACTTTATCTACAAAAAGAATTTTAAGGTGAACGAGGTGTCATTGGAAAGAGAACTTCTGGGGCTTCAATTTGAACAAAAAAACGACCTAATTCCGAGTCCAGATGAGGGAGATACATCAATTTTAAAAATGAGTTTTGAACCAGTGAAAACAGACCGCGGGCTAGACCGCTCGAGCGGTCTATCCAGCGGTCAGGCAACCCGAGAACTCCCCAAGACCGGCCCCTAGACCGCTTCAACGGTTCCTCAAGTGGTCCTACGCGAGGGATTGACCTCTTTGCTGAATTTTGAAGCCAAAACATTCCCAAACTCAAACTAAACCTCCATTTCGCATATTTTTGAACCCCACGGGCATACACGAGCCCAAATCCACAAAGGGAACCAAAAAGAAACACTTAAAACACGAATCCTTTTGTCCAACCAAACCCGTTTCATCCAACCGAAAACGATTTGAACCAAAACCCAACTTTTCAAAGCATAAACTAACCTCTCAAGCATTTCAAAACATAACTAACATTTCATGCATTTTTAAACGGTGAAACAACACAAGATTACATATAGCACCCTTATACAGCAGTAGAATCTGAGATCCTACCTCGTTGGGTAAAAAACTCGATGCCTCGATCTACGTACAAATTCGAGGTTCGTCGAAATCAAATTCCGTCTGGATGGATGCGTAGAGCACTGTGCCTATAACAAGGATCGGCTGTTGGTCCGTCAAAAACCAAGCCCCGGGCCCCCGAGAAGTTAGAGAGAAGGCAGAGAGAAAACTGGAGGAAACTTAGGAGTTAAGTTTTGAAAATATCTAACTCTAGATATTTATAGCCCTCCAAAATATCTTTTTTTTAATTTTTAAAATTCGCACAGAAACTCCCTACAACCCCGGGAAGCAACCCCGCATGCTCAGTTTAACCAAAACAGGCATCGAAACACAGATATGCATATTAAAGAAAAAATGCTAAAAATGCGTCAAAATACCTAACATGCAAATATACCAAAAATGAAACGTTACAGGGTCTCACAGATGGAGATCTTAATGGTATTTTTGATTTGTCAAGATTATGAAGGTAAGTCAGAAGCTGACATTCATCTAGATCAGCTTGAAGGGAATTGGATTATAATAGATCCATCTGGATATTCAATAATTGTATCTTGCTGGGTTTCTCTTCGAGATAAGGTTTGTGGTGACATTATTTGAGGAAAATGCTAAGTATTATCATCATTAACATCAGCTTCCTCTACTTCATGCCATTTAATGACTTTTGGAATTATGACTTGAGATTTATTTAGACTTGATTGAAATATGATTGTAGATCCATGAGGACTGTTAATTCCTTTAAACATTGGGAAAGTGGTTGTCATAGTTTTTAAATATACTCGATATGTAATTTGAAGATTTAAAAATAATTCATCCATATCGTATCGTTTTATTTAAATTTGTAAAGTTAATATTTTTAAAATTGTAGGATCATGCAAAGATACTTTAAAATTCGAAAAACATTCAAAATATACGACCATGTACTAGACTTTCTTTTTTTGTGTCTAGTAGTGCATCAGAATAATTTATGTGTCTTAGATCTTGTAGCAACCCTGGTACATTTTTATTTTGATTAATTATTTTTTGACATAATTAAATTGTCGAGAATGATTTTGAATAATAATTTGGCATCGAGGATGGTCTCATGATATTAATTTGGGATTATTTTTGTCATGTTAGGGAATTTTAAATTGATTTATTTGAATTTGATCAAATTAGAGGAATTAAAGTGTGGTAAGTAAAACTAATATATATATATCATCAAAAATCATCCAAATATCTTAAGTCTAATAAAAATCAAAGGTCTACAAATCAAACAACAACAAGTAATGATAAATCTTGCTGGAAATGTGGTAAGATTAGTCATTTTGCAAATAAATATTATACTAAACAGAAAATCAATGAACTTAATTGTTTTGATAAATTAAAGAAACAATTAGGAAATTTATTGTTAAATTTCCATGCTCCTAGTGAATGAAGACTCACAATTAATTATCCAAAAAAAAAAGAAACACTCACAATCTGAATATGGTTCAGATGCATCTAACAATCAATTACTAACACTAGAAGAATTAAATCAGGATGATATAACATCAAGTGAGGATGAATCTGACATTGAAAATATTAAAAATCAATGTTGTACAAAATGTCAAACTCAACATGATTATTATCAAGCAATATTAAATATGAATAGATTATCCATCAATGTATTATCAAAACCAGAATAAGATTGATTAGATACATTAAATCAAATTAATGATTCTGAAATTAGATCAAAAATAATATTACAATATTTAGACCAGGTAACTGCAAAAATTGAACATAGTCCACATTTACAAAAAGTAAATACTACAAAAGTTGATTTTTCAAATGTTTTAAAAAGACTAGAAAAGCAACCAAAACAAATCCCAACAACCTCAGAAATGTATCAAGAAATAAATCTGTTAAAACATGATGTCCAACATTTACAACAAAGAATTTCAATTTTAGAAACTGAAAAAGTTAAAAGAGAACCACTGCATTTTGCATATGAACCCTCTCCTAGTACTCAAGAAAGTACTACAGTTCATAAAAATAATAAAAATAAAGGAATAATTATACAAGAACCTAATCCTAATCTAAGAATCAATGAAACTAATTTTATTTCCTTAAATCAGATAATATTTCAAAAATGGTATATAAAAATACATCTAGTAATTCAAGAAGATCTTATTGTTGAAGCCATAGCGCTAGTTGACTCTGGAGCTGATCTCAATTGTATTAGAGAAGGACTAATACTAACTAAATATTTTGAAAAAACTAAACAAAATCTTCATACTACTGATGGCAGTTCTATGAAAATAAATTACAAATTATCTAATACTTATATTTGTAATCAAGGTATTTGTTTACAAACAGAATTTGTTTTAGTTCACAACTTATCTCAACACATGATATTAGGAACACCATTTTTTACAATGATTGCACCTTTTCAAGTAACGCATGATGGAATTTCTACAAAATTATTGAAAGATCAGGAAATTATCTTTCCATTTCATTTCCCTCCTCAACCTCATACATTACAAGAATTAAAAACTAATTTAATTTTTAAACAAAAACAAATTCATTATCTCCATGAAGAATTATCCTACTCTCAAATTGAAGAACAAATACATAAATTTGAAATACAACAACAAATAGAAGCATTTAAAACTTTTTTTTTGGGTAATTAGCATTTAAAGCTTTATATGAGAAAGACTTATGCTCAAATCTTTCACATACTTTTTGGCATCATAAACAACATATTGTCCAATTACCATATAAATATAATTTTAATGAAAGATTCATTCCTACAAAAGCTCGACCATCTCAGATGGATCAAATACAATTAGAATATTGTAAACAAGAAATTCAAGTGTTGTTAGATAAAAATTTAATTCATTCCAATCAATCTCCATGGTCTTGTGCCTCATTTTATGTAAACAAAAATGCCAAATTAAAAAGAGGAACACCTAGACTAGTATTCAATTATAAACCATTAAATAAAGTCTTACAATGGATTAGATATCCAATTCCTAATAAAAATGATTTATTAAACCGTTTACATCAAGAAAAAGTATTTTTTAAATTTGACATGAAATCTGGCTTTTGACAGATTCAAATTGATGAAAAAGATAGATATAAAATAGCATTCACTATGCCATTTGGACACTATGAATGGAATGTTGTGCCTTTCGGCCTAAAAAATGCCCCTTTCGAATTTCAACGAATAATGAATAATATTTTCACAAGTCATACACAATTTTGTATTGTTTATATAGATGATGTTCTTATTTTTTTCTCATCCATATCACAACATATCAAGCATCTACATAAATTCTATAATATTATTAAAACAATGGATTAGTTCTCAAGTACCTAGTTGACCATGAGGATTCTTCTCGGGACCCCAACGTCCAGCGTCCTTTCTGAGGTAGGGGAGGGGGTCGCTCTGTTTTTCGGGATAGGGGTGGTGGAAGGTTTGGGGGTCATCGGGACTTCTAAGCTGCCCCAAAATCTTAGGCTTCCGTTGATGCAGAAGGGTCTAGCTGTGAGGGTACAGAAGGTAGGAGAGATTTTGGCCTGGATAAGGAGACTGCCCATCAAGTGTTTGATGTTGTGCCTAAGCCAAAGTCGTGGGCTTCTCTCCTTACCAACCGTAGTTCTGGAGCTTTCCTGGAGTTTGTGGAGATTGATGAGCTACAACCGGATGAGGTAATTATCGATAGTGCCTTTGTTGATGATAAACCTTGGGAGGACTGCCTTGTGAGATACTTTCTTGACTCGCCCTTAGCCTTTGGTCTTGTGAGAGCCACAGCCCGTACCTTGTGGGGCCAGGATGGTTTGGTGGATGGATTAGGCAATGATAGAGGTTTTTTTTATCTTCAAGTTTAATAGTGTTGATGCTATGAATTCTGTGATGGAGTGGGGCCCTTGGCATTTCTCGGGTAAGCTTCTTCTCTTACAACGTTGGAAAAAATGGCTTAAGTTTACTAAAGAATCTATGTCTAAAATCCCTGTCTGGGTCAAATTACATGACCTACCTCTTGAATTTTAGAATACTAAGTGCTTGAGCCGGATAGCTAGTGTTTTAGGGGTACCTCTGTATTTGGATAAAGCCACTGACTATAAACAAAGGATCTCGTATGCTTGGGTGTGCATTGAAATTACTACAGACAAGCCTTTGAAGCATTTTATTACCGTCAAGTGTGAGGGAGAGACTGTTCTTGTGGGCGTGGAATACCAAGGTCTCCCGCTAGTCTGTGAGCATTACAAGGCTTTTGGGCATGACATAAAGCGTTTTAAGTTTCATAAACCAGTTGAAGGCCCCAAAGAATGGGTTTGGGTAGGAAAGGGTAAGCAGGTTGATACTGGGGTTGTAGTTCCTGAATCTGATGTACCTTTTGTGGGCATTCCCTCATCTTCAAATATTGTTCGTTGTGAGGCTCTGCCTAGACAAGCTCTGAAGCCTGTGGAAGTTGATAAACCCCCTTCCAGTGAGCAACCTAATGAATCCCCTCAAGTGAGTGATGAGCAGGTGGTTGCCCCTTCTTCTCCCATTACCGAAAGTGGGATTACAAACATGGTAGTTTGATCTCCTCTTACCCGTAGCAAATCGGCCCTGGAGATGGTTCACGTCTTAGTTGCGGGCTAAGGTACTGAAAAAGAGCCTATTACTCTGCTGGATGAACTGGAGCCAGTCCCGGCCTCATCTTCTCCAAAGGGTTTAGGGACAAGGAAGATGAACAATAGCAAGAAGAAAAAGAAAAGGTTACTTACCTAACCCTCTTTTTATGTCTATTACATCTTGGAATATTCAGGGTTTGAATAGTATTTTTAAACAAAATGAATTGAAATGTTTTGTTAGGTCTTCCCATGTTAAATTGCTTGCTTTAAATGAAACTAGGATTAAAAAGGACAAGACTGGTTTGATTTTTGAAAAAACCTTTCCTTCCTAGAATTTCATAAATAATTATGATTTTGGTGTTTTGGGTCGTATTTGGGTTTGCTGGGACCCTATTTTTGTTACTTTCCAAGCAACTGATTTTGGGAATCAATGGATTCATGGGAAGGCCACTTTTTTAGAAGATAAAACTTCTTTTTGGGTTATTTTTGTATATGTGCTTAACACTCATTTAGAAAGGGTTAGCCCTTGGCAAAAGCTTGTCTCTCTTGCCTCCGGCCTGACTAGCTCTCCCTGGTTGGTGCTGAGGGATTTTAATGCTATTCGTTACCCTCATGAGCGTGTTGGGGGGTGCGGGAAATGGCCTGCACATATGGATAACCTCAACAAGTGCATGTATGAGGCTGAGTTAGACGACCTTAGATATAGTGGTATCTAGTTTACTTGGTCTAATAACCAGTAGAGGGATAGTTTTATCAAGTCTAAGATTGATCATGCCCTTATTATTGAGTCTTGGGTTACTTCTATGTTGCAGTTTAGTGCTTTCTTTGGTCCTCTGGGCATCTCGGACCATGCTAGAATTGATATCCTGATTAACTTTGGTAGTGTTAAGTCTAGGAAGCCATTCAAATATTTTGATTTTTGGGCTAGGAGCCGTAAGTTTTTTCCCCTGGTGAAGGATGTTTAGCGCACTTCTGTTATTAGGTCAGACATGTATATGGTTTGTCAGAAGTTGAGGATGTTGAAAGTGCAGCTTAAAAAGCTTAATAGGGATTCGTATAGTCATATATCTAACCGTGTGGCTAACTAGAGGGCTATCCTTGAGGACCTCCAACTTAGGCTGGACAGGGCCGCTAATGATACAGCCTTGTATGACATGGAGAGGGAGGCTTATAAATCCTTTGTTAAGCTTATCTTGGCTGATGAAAGTTTTTTGAAACAAAAATCCAGGATCTAATGGCTTAACCTCGGGGATCAAAACTCCAAGTTCTTTTTCAAATCTGTTAACTTTCAGCGTAATAGGCCTCGCATTGCCTCTGTTACGGGTGAGGATGGTGTGATTCATACTGAGAAGCATCTTATCTCTGATCACATTGTTGGCTATTAGCAGAACCTTCTTGGTACGAACCCTAGTATCGATAACATTAGGAGTAGTGACTTGGAGGGGTTTATCACTAAGCGGTTATTCTCTGCGAGTGTTACCCATATGATGAGAGATGTCTCTAAGGAAGAGATTCTTGCCACCATGTGGTCTCTTAAAGCTAACAAAGCTTCTGGCCCGGATGGTTTCTCAACCAATTTTTTTAAGGATGCGTGGGATATTGTGGATCAAGATGTTACTAAGGCGATTAAAAGCTTATCCTTCGGGAAATTAACACTACCCTTATTGCGTTGATTCCTAAAGTCCCTAACCCTTCAACCATTAAGGAGTATAGGCCTATTTCTTGTTGCAATACTATCTATAAATGTATTTCTAAAATCATTGCCAACATGATTAAGGATTCTTTGGTTGAGATTATCTCTCTTGCTTAATCATCTTTTGTAAAGGGGCGGCGGATTGCAGACAATATTTTCCTTTCTCAGGAGCTCATGAGGGACTATCACAAGCAAGGCTATGGCTCTAGGTGTGCCCTTAAAGTTGATATCACGAAAGCCTATGATAATGTGCGTTGGGACTTTATGGTTGGGGTTCTTAGATGTATGGGGTTCCCGGAGAGAATGGTTAATTGGATCAAGGAATGCATTACATCTCCTAGTTTTTCCATTAGTATTAATGGTGAGCTTAATGGTTTCTTCCCGGGGCAGAAGGGTCTTCGGCAAGGGGACCCCCTCTCTCCTTATCTTTTTTGTGATGGCCATAGAGGTTCTGGCCGGTATGTTTGTGAAGCATACGCTGGAGGCTCCTTTTAATTATCATTGGCAGTGTAGTAAGAATAAGATTGTTCATCTTTGCTTTGCTAATAACCTTATGGTTTTCTCGAAAGCTGATGTAACCTCTGTGAGCGTCATTCGACAGGTTCTGGATGGTTTCCAGAAGTTGTCTGGCCTTTCCCCCAGCCCTCATAAAAGTGACATTTACTTCTCCGAGGTTGACAGTGTTTTGAAGAAAGAGATTTTGGGTGTTCTTGGTTTTCGTGAGGGTTCGCTTCCTGTTAGGTACTTAGGGGTTCCCTTATCACTTCCAAGCTTGCATATCAGGATTGTAAGCCTCTCATTGATAGGATAGCTAATAGGAATAAGATGTAGACTAGTAAATTTCTTTTTTATACTGGTAGAGTCCAACTTATTGGCTCTATCCTCTTCTCCATGCAGGTTTACTGGCCCTCTTTGTTTATTCTTCCCAAGAAAGTGTTTCGTGAGGTTGAGAGTTTGCTTAGGGCTTTCTTGTGGAGTGGTCCTGAGA
>JAULJZ010030803.1:0-15112 GCA_032270985.1 Heliamphora pulchella
AGAATCATGAATTGTTGACTAGGGAGCGTCATTCCATGGCACTGCCCGCATGGATATACTTCATCGGTATGTGAAGAAAAATTTTAGGAAAGTCTATTTGGGAGACAACAAGGCTTGCAGTATAGTTAGGAAGGGTAAAGTACAGATCACACAGGCCAACGATACAGTACTGAAGCTGAAAGACGTTAGACACGTGCCAAGTCTAACGAGGAATTTGATCTTAGTAGGCCAATTGTCAGAATCTGGAATCGTGACGACTTTTGGGGGAGATTTCTGGAAGATGAGCAAAGGGTTATTAGTTTTGGCTCGAGGGAAGAAGGAGGGTACACAGTATGTATCCTCGGGTTCTTACAGTTGCATAACAGTGGTAGTATCAAAAGGAGACACCAGCACGTAGCATAGACGTCTTGGTCACATGAGTGAAAAGGAGATGAGAGTTCTGGCACAGAAAAGGAAGCTACCGGGTATTGAGTTCGTGGACTTGGAATTCTGTGAAGATTGCATCTTCGGGAAACAGAAAAGCGTCAACTTTACAAAGCAGGTGAAGACTCCGAAATCAGACAGATTGGAGCTGGTGCATACAGATATATGTGGACCCATTCAGGTACCCTCTATCGGTGGCTCGAGGTATTTCGTAACTTTCATTGATGATGCAACCAGGAAGTTATGGATTTATTTTTGTAAGAACAAATCAGATGTGTTTAGAATTTTTAAGAATTGGAAGGCATCTGTTGAAAATGAGACAGGCCTGAAACTAAAGTGTTTAAAGTCTGATAACGACGGCGAGTACTGCAGCAAAGAATTCGAAGATTACTGTGCAGCTAACGGGATCAGGAGATTGAAAACTGTTCTGATGAAGCCGAGACAGAACGGAGTGGCAGAGCGCATGAACAGAACAATCATGGAGCGTGCCCGGAACATGAGGTTACATACCGATTTACCAAAGCAGTTCTAGGCAGACGCAGTAAACACAGCAGCATACTTGATTAACAGGGGGCCTTTAGTTGCACTGAATTGTGGTTTTCCAGAAGAAGCTTGGACCGGAAAAGCGGTAAAGTTTTTCCATTTACGCATTTTTGGTTGCATAGCTTATGTGCATGTTGAGTCAGAGAACATGGGGAAATTAGATCCCAAGTCTCGAAAATGTGTGTTTGCGGGTTATGATACAGATAGCTACGGTTATAGGCAGTGGGATCCAGAAAGCAGGAAAGTAGTGAGGAGTGTGGATGTGGTTTTCAACGAGTCTGCTTTGTATAAAAATAGACAAGATCAGAAGGATGAGATAGTAGACGAGTCAGAATATGCTGAGTTTGAGAGATCGTCTAACAAAGTCTTGAAACCCCGGGATGTGAACGAACAGCCAACTCCATAGTCAGAACCACAGACTCCCACAATCAAGAGGTCTACTAGAGTTAGCAGACCTACAGCTAGATACTCACCTTCATTGCATTACCTGCTGTTGACAGACAGTGGTGAACCGGAATGCTTTGAAGAGGCTTTGCAGATATAAGCAAAGGGCGAGTGAGAGCATGCAATGGATGGAGAGATGCAATATCTGTCATCCAATAAGACTTGGGATCTGGTTCAGTTGCCTAAGGGTAAGTCAGCACTGCAGAACAAGTGGGTCTATAGGCTGAAAAAAGAAGCTGATGGTAGCAAGCGATGGTGAGGCTGGTAGTCAAGGGTTTTCAGCAGAAGCCGAGAATTAACTACACAGAGATATTCTCACAAGTTGTGAAAATATCTACCATCAGAACTGTTTTGAGTATAGTGGCTACAGAAGACTTACATCTGGAGCAGCTAGATGTCAAGACAGCTTTCTCCACGGTGACCTGGAGGAAGAGATCTATATGTGGCAGCCACAAGGGTATTCGGTCAAAGGGAAGGAGGACATGGTGTGCAGGCTGAAGAAAAGCTTGTATGGACTAAAACAGGCTTCTAGGAAGTGGTACAAGCGGTTTGACAGCTTTATGACAGATACAGGGTTCAGCAAATGCCATGGTGGCCATTGCTGCTATATCAAGAGGTTTGACAACTCGTATGTGATTCTTTTACTGTACGTAGATGACATGCTGATTGTAGGCTCTAGCATGAATGAGATTGTGAATCTCAAGGCACAGCTGTCTCAGGAATTCACTATGAAGGATTTGGGAGAAGCCAAACGGATACTCGAGATGAGGATCAGCAGTGGCAGAAAGAGTCGAAAATTAAGACTTTCGCAGTCGGAGTATGTTGAAAAGGTCCTGCAGCGTTTCGCAGTCGAAGTTAAGACTTTCGGTTATGTCTTGCTCTTCTGCAGAAGCTGAGTATCGAGCTCTACTCATACTGCAACCGAGTTAACTTAGCTCAAAATGCTTCTTCATGATCTTCACATCTCTTCTTCTGTTCCCTCACTTTGGTGCGACAATATTTCAGCAATACCCTTGGCTACCAACCCGATTTTTCAAGCTCGATTCAAACATATTGAAGTAGATTGGCATTTATATTCGTGAAAAATTCATTAGTAAACAAATTGCTCACAAATATATTCCAACGGCTGATCAAGTTGCTGATTTGTTTACTAAATCTCTGACAATTTCTTGATTTCACTATTTAACTTCCAAGCTATTGGTGTGATCTTTACATCCCAACAGCTTGCGGGGATGATAAACCAATTGAGAAACTTCTTAGTCCTTCCAAGAAACTTCTCAGTCCTTCCAAACCAACTGAGCCACGTTGCAAATTAGTTGAGCAAAAGTATCTTCCACGTGTAGTGCTGTTAGAAGCTAGGAAAGCATTAGAAGGTTCTTATTAACTAATTATTGTTGTTGGCATTGCTTGTGTAAAGTTATAAAAAGTTGTGTATCAATAAAAACAAATTTTGAATGAGAGAAATGATTTGCTCCTTCATAATGGTTTGGATTTCATTAGAGATAAATATGTGTCTTGGCCTTAATACCCAAGAATGACAATCCCCAAGACTTGAATGACTATATACCCATAAGCATAGTTGGGCCAATAAAGTTTTAGTTAGGGGTGTAAAAAAGACCTAACTATGACTCGAGGAGGTTAAGTCTGACCCAAATCTGACAGGCTCTCTCCAAAATTTGAGTCGAGCATTTTTGGGAGGAGTAGGCTCAAGCTCAATCCTAAGGTAAACGAATTTGGGCCTCGGGCCTCGGGCTATGGGCGGGCCTGGGCGGGTTTTTTATTTTTTTTATTTTTTGAATTGTATTTTGTATATAAATTATTTATTAGTTTATTACTTTAGTTTTTGTTATAAATTATTATTATAAGTTATAATAATAATTATTATAACTTATAGGTTATAAATTATTTATAAGTTAGTAACTTAGTATTTAAAGTTTATTATTATAAGTTATTATTTATAACTTCGTTGTTACTTATTATATATTAGTTTATAAATTAAGTTATAAACTACTATTTATAATACAATTAGTTTTAACTCTTTAAGTAATTAAATACAATATAAAATTTTATTATTCAAAAAGCAATCAATTACATTATAACTTACAACTTTACAATTGTACATTTGTATTAAACTCTACTTAATTTTTTTTTACATCTAATATAAGAAATGGGATGTAAACAAATAAAATATAAAACTACAAATATAAGAAAATAAAATTTACAGATCTAAAATAAAAAATTTAGTTTGACTCAGACAATTCTTCAAAATTTCCAAAGGTCTCCAAATCTGCTTACAGTTTTGCCTTATTGTCTATTTCTTGAAACCTTCATGATACATAAAGTATGTCATGGATGATCATAAAAACTTTCACCATATTCGACTTCAGCCTGAATCTATAGTCGCTCACGACTTTTTAGATGAACATTTTCTCTAACGAACATTACTCTTGAGGAGGCTGTCGAGGAGGTCGTTGTCGAAATTTTTGACGAGGTTTTAGCTGATTCTTTTCACAGATGGCGCCAAATGTATGGGGTTAAAACGTAAGAGTGTTAGAAACGGGCAAAAAAACTTGCTCTTGGATCCTTCAGTTGGATGTAAAGGTCTTGTACAAGGTAACAACCATTAGACTAGCTGGCAGCGAACGCCAAAATGTCATCTCAACTGGTCAAAGTTTGTATGTTTTGAGATTGGGAGAATGGAATGAGCAGAGAGAATTATCAAAGTTCAATTTAATAGAGTTTCACGAAGGTGAATGTTGTGTACCTATTCAAATGGAATGTTCCGCTTATATAGGAGCAAAATGCCATGCCTCTTTGGGCTAGTAATTGGCGGGATCCCATAAGAAGCCTCGCTTTGCAGGTAATTAGGTTAGGCCCATGACTTTAGAGGTGGGGTGCAACAGTAGTTATTGGGTTGGTCAAATCATAATTAATGCTTCTATTGACAATTATTAGATATATTTCAAGCTTTTTGTATCTCAAAATTGTCTGATCACATAATTTATCCATTTTTAATATATTAAGACACAATAACATGTAATTTTTAAGACTGAAGATCCTAACTCATTTCAAACGATTACAACCGTCCATTAAAATAAAATCTATCATTAAGAACATAAATTTTACATAAACAAACGACTATAGTAGTCCAAAAAAGATGAGATGTTGAACCATACAAAAATGAGTGTAGAATCTCACTTGTGCACAGAGATAGGAAGTGGGTACGTCTGATGCAGTGGAATACAAACTCATCAAAAGTCTGTGAGAACTGAGGAGACCCATGATGAGTTCTGGACATATTACTACTAGTACAGTTTGGCTTTTACACGGTTTGGGATAGTTTTTCTGTGATTAATTTTTTAATTTTCTTTTGATTTTTTTGATTCGATAAGTTGAATCTAAAAATATAACTATTTTGATTAAAATTAAAAAACAATTCACTACGAATAAAAAAAAACTAAAAATGATTTTTTTTATCTTATATGAACTCTAGCTGGTTTGATCAGAGTTGAAAATATTTCACTAAATATGAAAAAAACTATAAAATGACTTTTTTTGTCTTATACAAATTGTTTTATTTCTTGGTTATTTTCTTATATTTTTTAGCTTATTTAAAATAAAAAATTTTAAAAATATTATCGTTTGAGATAACATAAATTTTTTTTCGCTAAATATGAAAAAGAGCTATATGAAAACAACTATCTCACATGGTGATTAAAAAAAAAAATTGTCCCCACTATATCCCAAATGTGTGCAATTCTCTATCTCTATTTATAATTTATTTTATTATACAAGGGGTGAGCACTAATTAGTATATCCAAAATTGTGAAGATTTTTTATTTGACTAAATTATCCCTAAAATTATATAACTACTTTTAATTCAAAATTTTGACTAAATAATTTTAAAATCACATCATTTTACTATTTCTCTCTTTTGCAACTGATTTGATTTCAGTTTGAAAATATGTAAATATTTCAGAATTTCTTCCTTTTCCCTTAGTTTATTTTTAATTTAACATATTTATTATAATTTAAATTTTATTATAATAAATTAAAAATTACACACGCATAACATATGCCACGAACCCTAAGTATGTATATACACACATATTTAGGAAAATTATATTTTTAGTACAGTTTGTATAAATATACATCAAAATTATTTAACGTATTTTTAATTGTACACTAAAATTTCTAAAATAGAAGATTTAAATTGTATTTATAAGGAAGTGAAATATCATTTCCCCATATTTATATCCTATTAATACTATTATATGGAGAAAAATAATCATGGGATCAGTAGTGACTGGTCTTACTGACTCAAACTCTAACAGTTTATACATCAAAAGACCTTACCTTTAGCTCTTTTTCATGTAACTTTTGGAATAATATTATGTTTTTTTTTTATGGCAAAGGAGCTAAAGGTAGGGTCTTTTGAACTATGGAACAAACAGTACATGATGATAACAAAAATTAACTTTAACTCTTTTATAAATTAATAAAAGATCCTCTGTACAGTGTATATTATTTTTCTGTCGATAGTTTTATCGAATTCTACATAAGAATGTTATTTTATGTCCAAATAATATATGAGATTTAACAAAGCTTAGTTAAAAATAATATTCTAATATTCATTGTTCTCACATAAAATATTTAAAGAATAACAAGTGGTATTTCAAGAAAAGAGTATGATGGTTAATGAAAATTACTTGAAACACACTTGGCAACAATAGATTCTATTTAGGAGTAAGATTAGTCAGCTTAAATTTTAGTAGTAGCTTAATGTAGATTATTCTTCAAATAACTTTAAAAAAGAATATTCAACACTTTGCTAAGTAACCTTAGCTAAGTAGCATTATTTCTTTCTTGTAACTTTGTTATTATTATTATGAAAATAATTAAAAAAATTATTGGCCGTCAATATTTATTTATTGCTTTTATTTTTTTGTTTATTCGGCCAAGTTCATATCTAATGATGTAACAAAACGGTGAATCTTAATATAATCGATTGATATAATTTTTTGTCAATTTCGATGGAAAAACTTTTTATTTGATTCACCCTGCCAGAGCATGGAGGTGAGTAACGAAAATCTTCACTTTATTTCATAACATTTCAGTTTCATAGCCTTTCTGACTTGAGCATTGAAGAGCCCTTAATCGATCCTGGCTAGGGTTTTCTTTTGTAGGAATTCAATAAATTGAGCACATGGTGAAAGCGTCATCATCTTTTTTGTTAATTAAGCTTTCTTTTCCACTTTCAAGAATGTATTTTTTTTTTACTTTCACAACTATGTACACAAATTATAGACCAACTACATAAAAAAACATTTCAACTATTTATTGATAATGTTTAATATTACTAAAATTAGTAATTTAAAGATTGTAACTTATAACATAAATTGTGAATATTTAGTAAAAATTATAAATTGTAACTTAAATAAAAAAAAATAGTTATAAGTTGTAATAAAAATTGTGATTGTTTGAAAAAAACTTATAATTTATAACTAAAATTAATAAAAAAAAACTAAAAATTATTAACAAAAACTTTGCCAAGCACCCTCATTATACATGAAACTCATGATATTTTGTGCGTTTCACATATAATGAATAACTAAAATACATAATTTTTGTGTAATTTATAATTTATTTATTTATTTATTTATTTATTTATTTATTTTTGTGTTCTAAGTGTTTTCCTTTATATGCACAGTACTGAAACACCCATTCCTCTCCAAGTTGATACATGTGCAGTACTTGGTTGATCGTCACATACGACCGTACAACGTCATATTTATTGATCACTTGCTAAAAAGATGTCAACTTTTTCCTTTTCTCACTAACCTTCCTTTTTCTGTTACCACCACTTTGTCTGGACCAAAATTGTCAAAATGGGTTTCAATTCTACCAAAGTTGGTACTGTTGATTTTGTACTACTCATCTAGCTAGGGTTAACTATTTTTCATTCTTCTACTTTTTATTTTTGGTCTCTCTGCCCTTCATATTTCTTGACTTCTTTCTTGTTCACCCCATCCATTGAAAGTTTTAACTTTTGAATTAATGTCTGTCTTTCAATTCAGGTGTTGTTTGGTAATGTTAAAACTGGTAATTTATAGATTATAACTTCTAATAGAAGTTGTGTGTACTTAGTAAAAATTATAATTTATAATTAAAACAGAAAAAAAAAATTAATTATAAATTATAGCAGAAGTAATTGTTGGTATTTGGAAAAAACTTATAACATATAACTAAGATTAGTAATATGAAGTTAAAAATTACTAACAACAATTTTGCCAAACACTCCTTTAGCCATAGATTTGCGCAAAGAAATTATCTTAAGAAACAGCACTTGAAACATGTGAGTGACTATTGACTGTTAGATGTATGTAGTCTGTTTATTTTTTGAGATGGTTCGAGTTATGATTCGATTTACTTTAAAGGGTTTAAAGGCATCACAATTTAAATAGGTTTTTTTGTGAGTGTTACTTTATAAGCGCTCCATTCGGATCATTGGGGTTTGGGGGCAAAGTCCCCAGAAAATTTTTTCACCTCATTTATGGCTTTTGATCCATTTTGTGGACATTTTTATATTTATTGTTTTTATTAGGGTTTTTAACCTCGCATTGTATGACTTTATCTTATAATGAAAATTATTACAAATCACACATTTTACGGTAAGAACATGATGACTCATATTTGTTTGGTAGTTAAGAGTTAAGGGTGACCCATATTGTGTAGGTTGAAATTATTTATTTACCAAAAGTACAATATAGGATTGCCTACGTAGTACTTCAAAAATACCTAATAATTTTTTGTAGACATAGTTCTAATTTTAAGTGAACCATGTAAATTGTGTTTTCTGTGTGTGATTGCGTTGCTTTTTCTCGTTGTTATTTTTGTTTTCTACCATAACATTAACCTTCTTTCACAGTAACTTTATTTTTCCTTTAAAAATCCAATATGCCATGTTTGATTGCCTTTGTTAGTACTTGCACTATTCTCTGTATAAAGATTGGATTAATTGTATAAGTTGTTTTGTATTAGACTGTGTTTGATTGGGAAAGAGAATAATCTTCAATTAAATATCCCATTATTTGGTTTGACATTTGTATGTGTGATTAAATATGAAAAGTACATAAATACCCTTATGATTAATTAGATTTCCAAGCAATATTGTAGAAAGAGCAAAAAGCAACAATAATAATACAGCTGTCTCTACCAGTAGCATGCCAAACATTCTCTTACATTAAGATAACCTTCGTACCATCATTCAAAGATTGTAGCTAAATTAAGGAAGTTAACAACAACCACAACAAATATTGATAAACTGATGTAAATGGAGGTAGCTAGGCAGTGGTTGGTGTGGTTTAATTGAGGGGCAAATGGGTAATTGGCTTCGTTATTCCAATCCCAGATTATTAATCCCACGCAAGTGGTGAAATTTCTTTAATCCCACTTTCAAGTAAGGGGTGGACATAGGTTGGTTTAGATCGATTTAGGACTAAATTTAAAATTGAATTAATCACAGTTGGTTCTAGAAGTTTGGATCTAAAACCGAACTATCTATATTTTTGAACCGACCCAATCTAACCCAAGTAATATGAGTTGGTTTGGGTTGGAACAGCGATTTAATTTGTGGACTATTCTAACACATTATTTAATACCAATTCAAATTATTTAAGAATCAAAATAATATCACATAAAAAATAAGAAAATTCTCACATAAGAGTAATCAATTCCAAACAAATATTCAAATCAAAAGTATTTTTAACAAATATCTAATTGTGTCATGTGCTATAATTGTGCCTTGTTGCCACTTGTTGCTAAATTACTTAATTTATTTTTTACAAAAAAATAAATATATCGTTAGGTTTCATGTTAATTTTAAAAAGTAACAATCCGAGAACCGAACCAATCAGATTAGTTCTAAAAATTTTAGACCTGGAACTAACTTATCATCTTGGTTGGACCGAACCAACCCAACCCATACATATCAGGTTGAGTTGGTTCCTAGATTTTTTAGGTCTCTTGAATACTCCTACTTTTAAGGATTAAAAAATGCTAACTCAATTTCAATCCCACCTTTATTTTGTTTAACCAAACAAAAGTATATATGAAACTATTATGGAATAGTGTAATCCAGCCCAGATAAATACACAAAAAAACAGGGCCATATAATTATGTATATTTAGACTTACCTTAAGCTTGCTATGATATGTATCTGTTCACTCATACTTGCACAATTTTATATTGCACAAGATTTATATGTTGATGATCTTCTCTCCTACTTTTTTTGGACTATCTATTAAAAAGAAAATATTTTGCCCATTCATTCATGCTAGCTAATTGGAAAACATTGCATATCTAAGTTTCAAAAGCTTGTCTTTATAAATAGGAAACTGCTGACTTTTTTTTAAATTTTTTTTGAGTGTAGTTGCTCATTTATGATAACTTGAAAAACAAATTATTATTATTATTATTATTATTATTATTATTATTACTATTTTCTTCGATATAATTAATGGGGGAAGAATTTGAACAACTTCAATGTCTTGATCTTGAGGGGCAGTGGAATCATTAAGTATTAGTTATCAGAAACATATGATTCAAGTGTTTAAATTGTTTCTTGAATAGAGGCTATTTTTTTTTATAAAAAAAATCTCATCAAAATAGTAGCCTACACTTGTATTAATGTAGGAAATAGATCATCTCATTAAACCTCTTACTCCTCACTTTGGTCTCTTTAAAAAAAAAAATCCTTTAGACTAACCTTCTAATTAATCCAAGAAATTATTATTTTTGAAATATTTTGTAATACCCCATTCTAAATCGGTGGAATATAGAAATTAAATCTGGTATATAAAGAAATTTGTAAACTACTATTAATAACTTGACTTAAGTTTTTAGGCTGTGTTATTAGACTATTTATTTAAATTATTGGGTCAGTAATCTACTTGAGTTGTTATACATTCGTTAAATTTATTGTTTCATACAACTAAAACCCTTTGTTTCATGACAAGCTTGAGGCCCCCCATTCATGTTCTAGATGATAGAAGCCTAATACAAGCACTACAAAATAGCCATTTCCATGCTAATTTATGAAACAAGCATAGCCAAACACTGTTAAGTTATAATGATTGGGGTATAATTAACCGGTATCATGATAGATTACGCAGAAAATTCTCAACAAATTTGTCGAAAGTTAATTTATCCAACTTCATTATGAACCAATTCTAAAACAATTTTACTCACCAAAACATATAAATTAGTGGTTTAAGGTCGTCGTTAGAATCAACTGTAAATTCAGAATTCTCGTATTTGACGATCGCTAATAGCTCACCATCTTAATCGATAGGGGACTTGCGAGTGACTGTAGGTCTTCAAAAATTTAGTCCTTAGAAGTGGGTCCTAAGGATCAAGCCTTAGGGGTTCCTCAGCTTAAAAGAAAAAGTAAATTGTTTAATGAGCTTGCTTTGCACATGATTACAATGAATGTTCCTACTTTTCTAATGCATTCTTGAAATGGGTATGTGTGTCTTGCCAGCTTGAAATGCGCCAACAGCATTCACTAATGCAAACGTGCATGTAGTAAATGCACAACATGCCTGATTAAATGCCCCAATTTGGTGCACATGCAACCAAAAGGTTTAATCGCATTCTTCTTCTTCTTTGGTTTTTTATTTTTTTGGAAATCTCTCAAGGGTAATTATTGCATAGTTTGAAGCACTATATAACATTGTTAACATAATTTATTAATCTAATAAGACCCTAATTGACAATTTTAGTTTTTGGCTAAAAACGCCAAAAAGCCAAGTTTGTACGTTTGGCAAAAAAATAAAAAAGCTAAAAAATTATAAAGTGATATCAAAACACAAACTCTCTAGAATATTTTATTCAAACTCTTACCACTTTTAAAATACAATAATACTCCTTATTCATAACTTATTTATTACCACTACCAACTATATATAATTGTTAATATCAAATATATAAAAGAGTAAAATTATCCACTTTAAACGAAAAGCAAAAAGCTAACTTTTTATTCACAGCCAACTTAAAAAAAGTAACTTAAAAGCTAAGTTACCAAACAATCTACGTTGAACCCAATTTGGTTTTTTTGGCTAAAACGCAAAAAAGCAAAAAATTTAATTTTTAAGCTAGTTGCCAATCTGACCCTAAGCAGCGAAAAATATTTTTGAATGATAACAATATTAGTCTACTTTTGTTTGCTAAATGGGATACAAATTAAGGACAACTTAGCCTAGTTTATGATAATATATGAGCATCTGGCTTATTTTTTTGTCTTTTCTAGATTTTTCTTAATCTTTTGATATTTTATTTTTACTTTTTTGGTTTGTCTCCTTTAGAAAAATCGAAGTAATTTTTTTACCACAAGATAAAAAAATTCACTAAAAATAAAAATAAAATAAAAATAAAAAAAGTGGCTTGTTGGATTATTTTGACATATTTTTTGTCTTTTTATATTTTTTATTTTCTCCTTAAATTTCATTATTTTTTCGATTCTTATTGATGAGAGAATTTCATTTTTCTTTGATGAAATCATAATTCTTCATTAAAAACAAAACAAGAAAATTAAAATAAGTCAATAAACTATTTACTCCAAAGTATGCGTATCAAATTTTCTCTTATTTGTTAAAACTACTAAGTAAACAATATTACGCGATAATTCAGAACTACCCAACAAACAATTTTTCGAATTTTGGACGCCCAAATGGACATAAAATATTACTGTTGGCACAGAAAATTGGGAGAGAGAGAGAGAGAGAGAGAGGATGGCTTTGGTGGATTGTATTAATGTTGTTAGAAGTTGAATGGCAGCCATTGACAATTTATTCAATTTTCACTTATCAATTGGTTCCTTCCCTTCTCTCCAATGCACATTTTGGAGCCTATCCTCTTCAATAAAATGGAGATTCAATGCC
Source organism: Heliamphora pulchella (assembly GCA_032270985.1). NCBI lineage: Eukaryota > Viridiplantae > Streptophyta > Magnoliopsida > Ericales > Sarraceniaceae > Heliamphora > Heliamphora pulchella. The sequence continues at coordinate 12,351 of JAULJZ010030803.1, forward strand.
CATGTCAGTCCTTTTTCTGCACAACTCTCCTAAATTTCTGAAGCAGAAAAATATGTAACCTAAAAATTAAAGACAGTGTGTTCTATATACATGCACTTGTTTTGGGCACATATGAAATGCGTGTCAGGACTCCAGATCAAACGTTAAGATCGATCCAACCACCAGCTTTAGCTCTTTTGAAGAATGGGGTATTACGCGTTGCTAATCGAGTTAACTTTTAACTTTTTGTTATTATTTTTAATAATAAATTATAATTTTTTTTCAAATATTTATAACTTATTCTACAAATTATAACTATTATTTTTTCTATTTCATTTGCAAACTCACATATTTACTAAATAATTATAATTTCTGCTACAAGGTATAATCTATAAAATTAATTGAGTTTTAGTCACATTTTAGAAAGATGTAAGAATTTTAGTCCCGCCTGTTTTTTTATATTGGGTTTAGTCATTTTATTCAAATTTTACGATTTTTTTTGTCTAGCATGCCATTTACCAACCGATTCCTCTTTTTTATTTTAAATGCATTAATTATAGGATGCATTATCCTATATAAAGTCGATGATGTATTAATTTCGCATTAAATTTTTCTGATTCTAGGATGCACATTAATCACATGATCATCTTGACTTATCACTTTATTTATGGAAAATATTATATTCTCCTTGATTTTAGGTATAAGTTTCACAAATGTTGATTTGTACAATATCTTGCAATTTAATTAGGTAGACACATTTTCTTGTTTAGAGAATATTTTTAGAGGCAGGCATCAAAATTCGTCAAAACTCATTAAAATTTGGAAGTAACAAACGATTTAGTTGAAAACTGAAAATTAACTAATTTTCATGGCTTGGAATAGATTTCAACTCATTTTTTAATTTATTCATTGTCATTTCGTTATGCTCAAAGTTTTATTTACGTTTACAATTCGAAGGCTCTCCAAATTTTTTCTGGTATGTATATGTTGTTGTTAGATTGGATTATTTTGATTTTGATTTTTTTGTTTTAAAAATGAAAAATTGTCCATTTGTGGATATGAAATCAATTATTTTTTTAACGTTTTTTTATTTGTGGATATGAAATCAAATTTTCTCGAATGATTCAATCTCTATATTTTGAAGGTAGTTTATATTTGTTCTTTTTTGGAACGTTTTATATTTTCGTGGCTTCATGTATTCAATGTAGTTCATATTGGTTTTATTTTAATTTTTTTAAATTTTTTTTCTTGTATAATTACATGATAAAATATCATTGTGGATTTGATGAAGTATATATGAGATATTTTTTAGAACCTATTCTGTTACATTTAGAAGTTGAAACAGTAGTAAATTTTTCTGAATACGAAGTAAACTAATACATTTATCAGTTAGAACAAATGTGAAATTTCTTGAATTCAAATACATCTAATACATTATCAGAGTACCTGATAAGTTTATATTTTATATGTTTGGTAGTTGATATGATGTTTTTAGCAGTTCAACAAAATTTCATAATTTGAACTCAAAAGATAAATGTATTAGTTGCAACAACAGTGCAAATTACAGATTCGGACAACAAATCATTTATCAGTTGTTTCAACAGTACAATTTTCAGAATACATATGCAACCGATATAGTTATTAGTTAATATAATAGTGCACTTTCTTAAGTCTGCATTCTATTGATGCATTTATCAGTTGTTTCAATAGTGCAATTTTCAGAATACATATTCAACTGATACATTTATCAGTTTAAATAACAATGCATTTTTCTGTCTGTATTCTATTGATACATTTTTCAGTTGTACCAAAAGTAATACGTTGAAATAACAGTACAATTTTCATAATACATTTCATGATTTAATATTATTATATTTTTGCGACGTCGATAATGAAGACGACGACAACGGAGGATGAAGACGACAATAGAGTTAGGATTATGGTGATTATAGTGCGAAATTTTGGAGAGAGGTTTTGGGAGAGATTTATAGGACATAATTTTTTATTCCTGCTTATGAAGAGATTTGGTCAAAATTTTTTTCTAAAGATATGATTTAAAGGTACTTTAAAAAATTAAAGTTGAGACGGAACTAATCTTAATAAAAAAACTAAATGAGATTAAAATTAATTTTACTAGCAAAGAGAGGACCTAATTAACCCTAAATCTCCCTAATCTATAAGGTATTAGAACACAACTTTATGTTTCGAGAAGAATTTTAGTAATATCAAACACAATTATATGTTTCGAGAAAAGTTTTTTTTTGGGGGGTTATTACAGTAGGGGCTAAGCGTATGTTGGTTTAAAAACTTAAATGACTTTTTTGAGCTTTTTTCGTCTCGTTCGTTTTGGATTTTGTTTATTTTGGTAATGTGGTGGGGCTAAGCCAATGTTTGGTCTAAAAAGTTTATTGACTTTTTTTGAGTTTTTTTCCTTCTATTTTGGACTGTTTAAAATCTTTTTGTTTCTATTTTTTACCTTCTGATTCTTCGTGTCTAAAGGAATTTAAAGAGTATGCTCGTTTAGGCTAAAATTGAAAAATGTTCATTAAAAATAAAAAAAATATCAAAAGCCAAAAAAAGCCAGTTAAGTTGGCTTTTTTGTTTTTTTAAATTTTTTATTTTAGGTATTTTTTTACTTTTCTAATTTTTTTTAAACGAAAAAAATTTAAAAAGTACATTCATTTAAGACAATATTTTAAAAATCGGACCGTTGAACAAATCGGAAAAGGAAATGGGCAGACGGGTCACCGGTTCAATCGGAATCGAACCGTGACGTCATAATT
>JAULJZ010030825.1:0-15110 GCA_032270985.1 Heliamphora pulchella
ATAGGATCTTCTTGAAGCTGTAACAGGCTTGTGAATGTGCCCGTAAACATTCAGATAGCTCAAGTGGAATCTTGAAGATTGTAAAGGCTTGGAATACGCCCGAAAGTATTCTGGATAGTGAAAATACTCAAGGGAGATCTTGAGGAGTGGATGCAGGCTAGGATAAAGCCAAACCACTATAAATTCCTAGTGTCTGGTTCTTTTTCTCTATCTCTCATCTTTTAATAGTTGCATTGATTATATTCTTCCATACATTTCCTTATTGCAATATTAAAAGATTTCTAAAAAGGTTTTAAAATTCCTTTAAAATAGAAAAGACCCAATTCATCCCCCCTCTTGGGTTGCCTAGATCTAACATTGAGTTTCCCGATAGATCTGTTTTATTACAATTTCCTTCTAGACGATCCGAATCTGTACAAAGTTCTGAAAAAAGTGAAACACCATTAATAAGAAGAACTCAATCGTTAAGATCACAACAATATTATACACCCAATCAATTATTAAATGGATCTAACCAATCATCCAGAAATTATTCAATGTCTGTTATCCAAATAGAAAACCAAATTCCACAACCGTTATATCGAAATGATTTTAATCAAGATAAAGAAGAAGAATTAGAAATTGATCTAACATTTTTAAATATTAATGTTTTGACAATTTCCAAACCACCATCCCGAATAGAAATCAATACAGATGAAATCATGAATGAATATATGACCTCATATAATACATTTAATCGTAAATGTTTTACGCTTAATCATACAATTGGGGAAGAAAAAAATATTAAAAGTCAATACTTACAATATTTATATGAAAATCAAATTAGTATTCAATTCTTCCCTTAATATTATCATGTTTATTGTCCCAAACATCACATGATTATTCCCCATGACTTATTAAATGATTCCATTAATATATTTGAGAAAAAATGGATCACTACATATGGTAGTGAATCCCAATCCATCCATCCTCCTAGTAGAACTATTATACTTGGATCTGGTGTTAAGGCTCGTCCTTTCTCTGAATCTGATTAACATATTCCCCATCAATTAAATTATACTAACACATATCTCCAAACCCTAGGAGAACAAGTCAATCGTCTTGAAAAATTAGAAACTAATGCTACAATTAATGTAGGTACGAAAATTGATGCTATTTATAATATAATAAAAAATTTAGATGCAAGACCTGTTACACCTAGTACAGCATCTATTCCTACACTCTCCATGGTCACACCTTTACCTTTTTCCAAATATAAATTACAAAATCCTTCGCTAAAATTTATGGAACAATTACAAAAATCTTTACACCCAAAACAATCACAGGCTTCAACATCTACTCCTGTGACAGAACAAGAAGATAATAAATCTATACATGTTCTTGAATATGATGAAGAAAAAGTATTAAAAAATTTATATTTACAATTCCAAGAAACATATATAACAGGCAAACCAGTAACAAAAAATTATTATCGTAAACCAACACCTATCGATTTACAAATTGAAGAGAAAACTTATCCAATGATGTTTAATGTAACAAGTTTAATAGAATGGAATTTAGATGGCAAAACTGATTATCAAATAATTGAAATGAGCTAGCACATGATGATGGTTGCCAATGCGACATTATCCCAAAATCCCTTCAATAATGATGCTACAGTAGGAGAATTACTAATAGCAGGATTTTTCGGCCAACTTAAAGGTTGATGGGATAATTATTTAAGCGATGAACAAAAATTAAGAATTTTAACCTCTGTAAAAAGAAATGAGCATGGTCTAACTATTGAAAAAAATAGACTTCTAGTAAGTGATATTATTACAACCCAAATTACATCAATAATTCAACATTTTGTTGTAAATACTCAAATTGTTCTTGAAAGAGGTAAAGAATTATTAATTAATTTACGTTGCCCCACTTTAGCTCATTCTTGAAGCTACAAAAATGTATTTTTGTCAAAATTATATCAGCGAAATAATGCTAATCTAGATTTTTGGAAAAAACAGTTTCTTGCTGGTCTTCCTACATTATTTGCTTAAAAAAGTCAAAACTCGTATCAGAAGTAAAAATTAAGGTTTAATTTCTTATCACCAATATACATATGGTGAACTAATATAAAAAATATGTACAGAATGATTAGTCTTATGTAATGATATTAAATTAAAAAATCAGTTAAAGAAAGAAAAACGATTAGGCAAAACTGAACTTAGTCAATTTTGTTATCAATTTAGATATTACACAATCCAATCCCCCCTCGATAGAGATAAACAAATTAAGAAACGAAAATCTTATAAATATAATCGTTATAAGTCTAAATATAAATATAAACCTAAATATAAAAAATATGACCGACCTTATAAATCCTATAAAAAATAACAAAATGCTAAATATCAAAAATCATCCAAATATACTAAGACAAATAAAAATCAAAGATTTGCAAATTAAGCAACAGCACGTAATGATAAATCTTGCTAGAAATGTGGCAAGATTGGTCATTTTATGAATAAATGTTACACTAAACAGAAAATCAATAACTTATTTGTTTTGATGAATTAAAGCACAACAATTATTTAATTTATTGCTAAATTCTAATCCTCCTAGTGATAACGACACTTTACAATCAGAGAATGATTCAGATACATTTAATAATGAATATTTAGTACTAGAAGAATTAAATCATGATGATATCACATCAAGTGATGGTGAATCTGACTATGAAGATAGTAAAAATACTAATAATCAATGTTGTATGAAATGTCAAATACAACAAAATTATTATTAAGTAATATTAAACATGAATGGTTTATCAATCAATGTATTATCAAACCCGAACAAGATCTATTAGATACATTAAATCAAATGAATGATCCAGAAATTAGATCCAAAATAATACTCCAATATTTGGACCAGGTAACCGCAAAAGTTGGAAATAGTTCACATTTACAAAACTAAATACTGCGAAAGTTCATTTTTAAAATGTTTTAAAAAGACTTGAACAACTACCAAAACAAATCCCGACAACCTCTGAAATGTATCAAGAAATCAATCAATTAAAACAAGATATTCAACATTTACAACAAAAATTTTCAATTTTAGAAACTGAAAAAGATAAAAGGGAACCAATGCATTTTGCCTATGAATCCTCTTCTAGTACTCAAAAAAGTAATACGGTTCATAGAAATAATAACAATAACAAAAATAAAAATAAAGGCATAGGTATCCAAGAACCTGATCCTAATTTAACCATCAATAAAACTAATTTTCCTTCCTTAAACCAAATAATGTTTCAAAAATGGTATATAAAAATACATTTAGTAATACAAGAAGATTTTATTGTTGAAGCTATAGCGTTAGTTGATTCAAGTGCGGATCTCAATTGTATTCGAGAATGATTAATACCGACTAAATATTTTGAGAAAACTAAATAAAATCTTAATACTGTTAATGACAACTCTATAAAAATAAATTACAAATTATCTAATGTTTATATTTGTAATCAAGGCATATGTTTACAAATAGAATTTGTATTAGTGCAAGACTTACATCAACACATGATATTAGGAACACCATTTTTAATAATGATTGCACCTTTTCAAGTAACACGTGATGGAATTTCTACAAACTTGATGGAAGATCATGAAATTATCTTTTCATTTCTCTTTCTTCCTCAACCCCATACCTTACAAGAATTAAAAATTAATTTAATTTTTAAACAAAAATAAATCCATTATCTTCAGGAAGAATTATCATATTCTCAAATTGAAGAACAAATTCATAAATTTGAAATACAACAACAAATCAAATAATTTTAAAAATTATATAAAAAAGATTTATGTTCAAATCTCTCACATGCTTTTTGGCATCGTAAACAACATATTGTCCAATTACCATATGAATCCGATTTTAATGAAAGATTTATTTCTACAAAAGCACGACCATCTCAAATGGATCAAACACAATTGAACTATTATAAACAAAAAATTCAAGATTTGCTGGATAAAAACTTAATTCGTCCCGGTCAATTCCTATGGCCTTGTGCCACATTCTATGTTAACAAAAATGCTGAATTAGAATGAGGAACACATCGTCTAGTCATCAATTATAAAGCATTAAATAAAGCATTACAATGGATTAGATATCCAATTACTAATAAAAAAAGATCTATTAAATCGTTTACATCAAGCACAAATATTTTCTAAATTTGGTATAAAATCTGGCTTTTAGCATATTCAAATTGATGAAAATGATAGATATAAGATATCATTCACTGTGCCTTTCGGATACTATGAATGAAATGTCATGCCTTTTGGCCTTAAAAATGCTTCATCTGAATTTCAAAGAATCATGAATAATATTTTTACTAATTATACATAATTTTGTACTGTTTATATTGATAATGTCCTTATATTTTTTCCTTTAATATCACAACATATAAAGCATCTACATAAATTCTATAATATTATTAAATGCAATGGATTAGTGCTCGGTGCCCCAAAAATAAAATTATTTCAAACAAAAGTAAGATTTCTCGATCACAATATTTATCACGGCACAATAATTCCAATTGATAGATCTATTGAATTTGCAAATAAATTTTCTAATAAATTTTTTAATAAAACTCAATTACAATGATTCTTAGGAAGTTTAAATTATGTTAAAGAATTTTATCAGGACATACATAAGGATACAAAATTATTATATCAACGATTAAAAAAGAATCCAAAATCTTGGATAAATAAACATTCATAAGTCGTCCGAAAAATTAAACAACATGCTGAACAACTTCCATACTTATGTTTACCTATTTCTAATACTTTTAAAATTGTAGAAACCGATGCGTCTGATATTGGATATGATGGTATTCTAAAGCAAAGATATCATGGTAAAGAACAATTAATACGCAATATGAGTGGTGTTTGAAAACCCACTCAAATTAATTATTCAACAATTAAAAAAGAAATCTTATCAATTATTTTGTGTATAACTAAATTTGAAAGTGATTTATTAAATCAAAAAATTTTATTAAAAATTGATTGCAAAGTTGCCAAAGATGTTTTACAAAAGGATGTCAAAGATATAACTTCAAAATAAATATTTGCTGGTTGGCAGGCTATCTTGTCTATATTTGATTTTGATATTGAATTCACCAAAGGCGAATCCAATTCGCTTCCTGACTTTTTGACGAAGGAATTTTTGCAGGGTTATAAAGTTCAACCATCCATAATCATGTTGTCCAAAGATAAGGCAAAAATAAGTGATACCCCTCGTAACCCATACGCACACAACAATTGAAAGATAAACCTCCTTTCAATCTATTTCAAAATCACAACCCAATTATTTATCCAATGAAACTCTGTTCCCTCTTACGCCCCTCGAGGAAGAAACTACAAAGAGATCGTATCAAAGAGTGATAAAGACAAACCTTTGGTAATCGCCAAATTTATTAGAAGATATCTTCTACCAAAATGGCATTATATTTCAAATGTGTCCACCCCAAGCAGAATTTTCTTTGAAACAATCCTATTAGAAACTGGTTCAATCAAAATTCAACACAATTCTAATGATAATGAGAAAACCATTAATTATTCGAAATGTGTAATCCAAAAAATTATTTCTAAAAATGATTGGGGTCGCGGTGATATGTTCAATGAAAATTTCAAAAATGAAACCATCCGACCTAAATCTTGTAATTATTATGATTATCAAAATGCTTTTCATTATATGTTCTATTTACAAAATGATGCCATGAAGCACTCATGGTTTATCAAATTTTGTAATAATTTTGATTAATATATTCCATATTGGTTCAAGGCTTGGTGGAATGAATTTGGACCCCATCCTGATATTCTACCCTCAATTCTTCAAGAATCATATTCCCATTATAAGACTTATTCCAATCCATTGAGCTCTTTGTTTCTTTATTTCTATGCGGATTTTTCACTTCTCTGGTTGTTCCAGTAGAAATATACAATTTCAATTGCTTCTAATATTCCATATCTTTCAAGGGAATATGCTACCCGATTGTGGCTTAACTTTGAAATCCAAAAAGAATATTATCCTGATATTCTCAAAAATTATTATCTTACCCGTTTTACCCAAAAGTTTGAAGCCTTTGACAAAAATCCTAAAGCTTCATATGCCTCCAAACTTGCTTCCATATCATCCCCAAAATCGACTTCTTCATCATTAGATATGTTCAATTTTGATATTGCTTCTATTCTTTCTCAAGTTCTTAAAAGAAATCCATTCTTAGTCATATCAAAGGATGCCTTACAAAAATCCATTCAAAAAAATTTTTTCTCCCAAATTGTCCATGAAGATCTTTTGGGCGAAGATCCAAAAGATGATGGATTTTCTCCCCAATCAAATGAAGATGATTATTTTGGGATTAATTTTGATTTTGCATCATTATGAAGCCAGAAACTTAATTAATTTTTCCATCTTCAAATATATTTTCAAACGCATCATTATTATTTCAAAGAATCTTTGCTTAGAGATTGCCAAATTTTCCCAAGTAATCAAAAGCATTTCCCACCGGACAACGCGGTGTAAAGGTTTCCACATGAAGACAATTAATTTTTAAAAGTTATTCGGTGCTCTTCCCAATTTCCATCAAAAGTCTAAAAGTGAACAGTGCTCCCACTCTCAGATTCCAAACAATATCAAGCAGTATCCACAGTGCTATTGTAGCACCTCGGATGCCAAGTAGTGCCCGACAGTGCACTATTTATGAATAGTAAAAATGTATAGTAAAAGTCAAAAGTTGTACAGTGTTGTAATTATATCATTTTACTGTTTCTTCTTTGTTTTCAATTTTCTTTTGCGTCCGAAAGCTTTAGCTTCTATATATATAGAGCTACTGAGAAGGCTTGTTTCTTAGAGTAAGCTTGGCTTACAGCAATCTTCTCCTCTTCCATTCTCACATCCTTCTCTTCTGTAAATTTTTCTCCTCCTATCAGAATCAAAGGGTGTAAGTTTCTTATTTTTTAATAATAATATTTCTATTCTTGTACTGTCTACTTTGATTAATTATTGTATGTGATTAAAATAATAGACCCAAAAGGTATGTCTGGGTATATATATATATAGTTTTCATCACTTAATCTAAAAAAAAAGGTTAGGTAGTCTCACGGGATACACGCGTATCGGGTTTGGGTCTTGACATTTTGTGTTTTATTAATTTCTTATTTTTAATTAAATGAATTTAATTAAAAAGTAAAATGATCTGACTAAAGTAAATAAAAAATCATTACAAACAAAACTTAAATTACGGTGAAAAGTAATTTTTGTCTTTAGTGATTTTTGTTTTGTTAGTTAAAAGATGGGAGTTATGGAAGAGGTGGCGAAAGGTGTAGGAAAAGATAGGAGCCGCAGTGAGGAGCAGGGCTGGTTCTAACTTTTTAGTGGCCATAAGCGAACTTCTAAAATAAAACTTTCATAAATTTTTGTGTACGAATTTAATTTTAAATAATCAAATTTAAGAAGAAATTATTTAACACTTTCAAGATGATTTGATTTGATAAGATATTCTTTTTGTATGTATTTGTTTTTTAACTCTTTATTTATGAAAAGTGCAAAACTTTAAACATATTTGGTAAAATGTGTTTTGAATGCTAGTTTTTTTTTCTTTCCAAAGTTGTTATTTGATCAAAAGAAAAAACAACTTTTTGACTTTTTTATAATCAAATAACCATTTTACATTTAAAAACAAGTGTTATAATTTCAAAGAAATATCTAAATTATCTAAAATTATAAATACTAAAAAAAATAATATCATGACATATCACTTAAGAATTATTCTTCTCATATTTCTACAAACAATTCATGAATTTAGAAAAGAATAAATCTAATATTTTTAACTAATTTAGGACTTTTACTAATTGTTTTTATTATTTCAGCAAATTGTTTTGAAGGGCTAGACTAAATTTAGGCTATTTACTATAATAAAATATTTTTATTTTGAGTTTGGTATTAAAAAATTAACTTAAAAGATTTTGATAAAGTTAAAATCAATGTAATTAGGAGCTCTTTATTTGAACAAATATCAGTGGTCCTAAGCAGCCTTATCAGCTTATGCCCAGGATTGGTCTAGGAAGAATGGGAAAGGGTGGTAACTGGAAGTAGTCAGGCTCATCATATGTGAAGAAAAGGTAATGGATGGAGAGATTCAAGGACAATTACCATTTGGAAATTTTACATCCCTAAAAAAAGAAAAAGAAAGTGAACTTGGTGGTTTTTTTAAGGGGCATTCGAAGTTCTATTAGAGATTTTAAATGCACACATTTTTTCGCGACGTGTGAACACAATACTAATATTTATGCATCATTTACAAGTATTTTAGTGTTTGGAAAATGAGCTTTCAATAAAATGTGGTTATTTAGCTAGCCCCAAATAGCCTAATGAAGTTTAAATGTTTAATGTGATCTACTGAACTACAAGTGACATTTTCAAAAACTAGCTACAACTTCATATTTCAAAAAGTCTTCACGCCGTGTCATATTGTTAGAATAATACCTTTCAATAATTGTATTAAAATCATTGAGATTGAGATGCGTATAATCACTGTCCTAAAACTCATATTAACTTCTACATAAAGTCCAAATGGAGTGTATTACCTCTAAGAAATAATCCAAGTGTACATAAGCCTTCGTCGTTTAATGTTTATGTTCACTAGAATAATAGAATGAGTCACGAATCGAGTTGCTCATAAATTAAGATAAAATAAAAAAAAAAATATGATTGAAGAAGATTTTTGATAAGAAAATTCAAATTCCTTTTATCTCCCAATATACACATTTAAATTTTTTTCGTTAAAACAATATGCTAGTAAGCCTTTATATAGAGTTTTAGAAATTACCATTAAATTACCATCAATAAACTTATTAAACTTATAACAATGTAATATTAATAGTAATTGAAGGGGTAAGCCCAATCACAAACGGACCAGCCCATAGTCAAAGTCCATGCCCAACGAGCTAAAGACCAAGACATTCGAAGAGCCCTCTACGAAGTATCAAAGCACGGTTAGGCCAATTTCCTAATCTTGGACAACGTAATGAAGACAAATGTTACTGAGATTAGAAAACATTTAATGCAATGGGATGATCGAGCGCGAAGTATTAATGACAATAATACATCCCTACGTCTCTGCATTGAATGACAAGTATAATCCGAAATGATCCAACAACCCACTAGCTCAGTAGAAAAGGCCTTTGACAGACTTCAAAAGGGTGAAAAAGTAATTCCCGCCAGGACCGAGCTTGGGGGATCACCATTTTCCCACCAAATTTCATACGAAGCACTATAAATACCAAACTCGAGCCAGATGAGGTAATAAACACAATTCTTTACTTACCAATACTCTATTAAAATTTATTCAGAGCGTCTCTTCTCCGACTCACAGTTTATTAACTTAAACATCGGAGGAGTTTTCTGGCAAAATTCACCGCATAATCTCACCTTGTTTTTCTGTGCAGGTGTCATCAGGTCGACGAGTTTGACGACTTGAGCTTAATTCTTTCTGATTCAATCTCACATCTATAGATTCACTCTGCACAATAATAAATTTAATTTATTTATATAATAGCTAGTATTATGAATTGGATACTAGTAACTTATTTAAACTAACAATGGATAGTAATAATTAAAGGAAATTTTTTTATTTAAAGCTAATAATTCTTAGCAATAAATAAAAATAATAATATTTTATTATTATTAAAAATCTCCAATAATGTCAGCATTTTATTCTATTTTTTTATTTTTTTAATTTTTCATTTGATTCAATTTTTTGTTCATCCATTAAACGAGAGATCGAGAGCGAACGTTCTAAATTTAGTTGTTCATTTATTGGAACCTTTTCGCTTTTTAAGATAAGTCTTCCCATCTTTTGCGGTCTCTTCTCTCCCTCGCCCCCCTTCAAGCATGTATAGTTTTTTCTGTAAATCTAAATCTAGCTTTTTATGAAAGTTTTTATTTTCACTTAATTTTTTTAAAAAAAATTTACTTGTTTAGCTTCTCATTATAATTATTTAATTTTTCATATTTTTTTATATTTATTTTTTTAAATAAAAAAGTCAAAAAAAAACTAAAAAAACCTAAAAAAAATAAGCCACAATCAAGCTAAATATACTCATATATAAAGAAGTCTAAATAATAAAAATACCCACTCATCTCTAAATTTGTGTTTTGATTCAGTTTTACGATGTTGGAGAGGACATGGAGGTGGGTGGGAGGACCTACGGGCAGCTCACTCATGAACAGGCGCAATTGCAGAATGTCACGCCTGGAGAGCTCAATCAACCCATCGACGTTGCTCGGGTTCGTCATCTTTCTTCATTAGTCTCTTTAGTCATCACCACGAGTTCTTAGAATTCCCAATTCCCAATTCGCTTTAGATATCTAAAAAATTTGATTTTTAAAATATTTAGTTTTTTAAGAAAATAAAAGAAACAAAAAAAAAAGTTAGAATGTTTGGAAGAATTTTTATAGTAATTTTTTTAGTCTTTTTGTTTATTTATTAAAATGTCTATATAACCTTGGTTTTTTACTTTTAATATGTAGTGTTTTTAACATGTAGTGTTTGGGATATTAGTATGCTTTTTTTATTTTTTATTTAGCGAGGAAGGTTAATTTTTTTAATTAATGATATTATAATAATTTTAGTTAAAAAAAACTAAAATATTTGAGATGTGTATAAGTTTTTTATCTTGGATTAAAAAATTGAAAAAAAGTTAGTTGACTTCTTAAAAAAAAACCAAATAATATGGCTTAAAATGGGACTTTTTTGCACAAAAAAACAAAAAAGAAAAAAGCTTTTTTTGAAAAACTAGGCAGGGGCTAACGCTCTTTTTTCATTTGAATCTTGGTTTTTGCTTCTCGTCATTCATATTGAGTTCTCAGCATGTAGATACCTATACCCATCTACATTTTTTTCTAACAGGTGAAGATTAGGTTTGGTTTAAATTTTTTAATTTTCTCGTTCCCTGTGAGAAGCTGTTTCTCAAAATTATGCCCACCTGGGATATTGCTAAAAACTAATGTTCATTAAAAACGAAAAAAGCTACAAAAGGCAAATTAAGTGTCTTTCTTCTTCTTATCTGAATTTTCTTGTTTCATCATTTTTTTATTACTTTGTGATTTCTCATGATAAGAAGATTTTTAAAAAATTTATTCATTTGGGCTAATGCTAAAAAAATTCAAAATAAAAGCAGTTTGTATATAAAAAGATAAACCAAACGCAAGTGCACATATGAGTTTGTGTAGATGTAGGGACAGAAGGTGTGCACGCCCAATCAATGTGCTATGTAAATATTAAAACTAAAGCCTAATTGTCCAAAATAAAAATTGAAGTAGTTGAGAGGAGGTAAATCTGTGTTATAGATGTGTCTGAATTGTATGAATTAATGTTCCCTTTGTCTTGACAAAAAATATTTTTTTAAAAATATTTTCTCCTTTTTTTGGTGGTTGGTACAATGGAAATAAAAATCAACGAAAATTAATTTTCAAGTCAATAGAAAAAATTTTCTATTTTTTTATGACAAAAAATATTTTTCATTATTACCATGCTACCCCGTCAATACAACCACCACCACTACCGTCTTACCACTGCCACTATCCCACCACCACCTCCACTGCCATTGCCAGCACCACCACCATTGCCACATCATCCCACTATTGCCACCACAACCCCACCACTACCACTATCCGAGGTTCGGGGCATAGGGGTCAGCGGATCAGGGTTTGAGTCTAGGGGTTTGGGGTTATTGTTCTGGCGGTTCGAGGGTCAAGTGCCCGAGTTAGGGTAAAATACTTTTACTTTTCAAGTATGTATTAAGTAATTCTTTTATTTGAATTAATGTATTAAGTCAATTGATCAGTAACTTGAAATTGTTTATATATACGAGTTGTTGCTTCCAAAATTACTTATGGCATTTACCAACACTGGTGCTTTTCTATTGTGGTTTTTTTATCTTTTCTATTTTTTTCTTTTTGTTTTTGGGTCTAGGTTTTTTACTTTTTTGATTTGTTCTGGTAAAACGAATCTAAAAGCATAGTCATTTTGGTTAGAGTTGAAAAATGTTAACAAAAGACGAAAAAAGCCTTAAAGTGATTTCTTTCGTCTTATATTGAACTTTTAAAAATTTTTTGGTCAATTTGTTTTTTACTTTTTTGGTTTCTCGTAACGGGAGAAATCTAAAAAAATATCATCATTTAAAGTAACGTAAAAATCTTTCATAGAAGACAAAAAAAATCTATATAAAAAAAGTTATCCCACAAATATCAAATCAAAATATATTTTCTCCACTTTATTTGAAGTATAAACATTAGCACATCATGTTTTGCATTTATTTTATATCATTTATGTTCATGGCGTTCCACAGGTGACTGGTCGTAAATGCCCAAAATGTAGACAACCACTTCCACCAACCTACGAACCACCCACTGACGAAGATTGGTCAACTGGGATTTTTGGTTGTGCTGAGGATCCTGAGAGTTGTAAGTGCTCAATGGCTCCGTTTGATTGATCGGATTAATAATGTAAAGATATATGATTCCATATGATAAGAGAATATCCCATATTCTATGATTTTTAGTTTTAAGAGAATATCAGATTTTTAGTTCTATGATTCCATAGAACTAAAACTGAATGGATTATTAATACCTTATTCTCTTAAATATTTTATATTCCATATTTTGTGAGATTAGTTATCTAATGAATACATAATCTTTCTACTGCTTGTTGCATTCAAATAAGAAAAATACAATCCCGTGAAATATGTAATCTAATCACAATTCTCACTCTCTCACTTTTTTCTTTGTTGCACTCTTGCTTTCCTCTTCTTTTCCCTCATTTTCGATACATACAAAAAATAAATACTTATAGGCTTTTGATGATAACCACACACTTAAATTTTAATTTTTTAGGCTATCAATGCATCTCTAAGTTAGGTTTCAACTATTCAATCTACCATTCATGGCACCTCCGTGCTAGGCGGCTTCTTCATGCACCTCCTTTTTAGGTTGTCAAACTTACTTCACATCACTCCCTCTTAAACACGACTCTCCAAATCTCTTTATACCAAGCATAACCATTAGCCTGTTGAACACATCATCTTTAACGGCTTAATAAAGATGTCAACAATTTAATCATATGTCTTGGAAGTAATTAACTCGACCTTTTTGTTCTTGACATGGTCTTTGATGAAATAACAGTGTGTATCAATATGCTTACTCCTTTTGTGATACACGGTATTCTTAACTAATGCAATTGTTGAGCGATTGCCTATATAGATCTCTTTGGGCCTTTCTTGTGGAAGTCCTAATCGTTTAAGCACATTTCTCAACCATATATCATGACACACAGTTGAGTTAGCAGCAATATAGTTAGCTTTATAGGTGGACAATGTCACTATACTTTTTGGATGACCAATTGAATTCAGTTTCTCCTATAAAAAAATGTAAAACTAGTTGTGCTATTCCTTTCATTCAAATCTCTTCCCTAATTACTATTATAATAACCAACAGGTCTGAAGTCCTTGGTTGATTTGTAAAGCAAAACATTATTAAGAGTACCTTTAAGTTAGCAGAGTATCCTCTTAGCTGCATTCAAGTGAGATTGATTCGAAGCTTCCATATACTAGCTAACCAATCCAACTCCATGGAGTATATTCGGTCTGGTATAAATTAGGTACCTTAAGCTTCTAACTAAAATTTAAAAATGCGTTAGATCAACTCCACCAGTTTCGCTCTTTCTGAGTTCCAGTCCATTATCTACTGGTGTAGCCACCAAATTGCAGGTTTTCATGCCAAATTTCTTCAGGATCTCTTTTGCGTAGCTACTCCAGGTGATTATATTTATACACTTCTCCTTGTGCATTCCTTTTGGGTCTGTACATCTACGTCACTTTGATAGCTTTATGACCTTTTGATAGAATGGTCAACTCCCATGCTTCATTCTTGTTGATGGATATGATCTCTTCATACATAGCCTCTTCTATTTCTCTTCCTTGATGGATTTTAAAAAACTAAGTGGATTGTCAATCAGGATATATTTAGCATGTCAATCAGGATATATTTTGCCATAATTATGGCCTAATCTGATTGATACTAATGGCTGAATTTCAGCTTTGCATTTAGGATGTATTTAGGTAATAATTTTGTATATATATACAGTGAAACCTCAAAGAGGGAGGTATTCAGAGAAAGGAAAATATTGTCATGGTATCAAAGCCTACCTTTGCCACCATTGAATCTCTGAAACCCTAGCCAGCCCACCAATAACCGTTAAAACCCTAGCCAGACCCACCGTCCAGACTCGCCGTCTCCAGTTGCACACCCAGGGAGGCTCACTGACCCTCGACGCACTCTCAGGGAGACTCGCCGCCCTTTATCACTACTCCAGGAAGCCTCGTCGACCTTCGTCGCACATCCAAGAAGGCTCGCCAACCTTCCTCTCACCTCCAGCGAGGCTCGCTACTCTTTGACAACCTTCGTGGCTGCTCTTCGTCACCTAGGATGGCGTCGACCTGCGTCGCACCTCCGCCGACTTTGTTTCTGGTCCACTGGTTCCCGTCGGCAACCCCTCTGATCTTGGTTCGTGGATCTCTTGGTCGACAGATCTTGGTTCGCGTTTCGTGGATCTTAGTTGACAGATCTTGGAGGTTTATATTGGCGAATATTTTGTTATTGGCGAATATTTTGTTATTCTTTTGGTTTCTGGAATTGTAGATCTTGTTATTTGTAATTTTATTATGCCTACCAGCGAATATTTTGGGGTCCGATTTACTGGAAAAAATTATTCCGGTTGGGAATTTTAGTTTCAATTGTTTGTTATGGGAAAAGAATTATGGGGTCATATTGGTGGGAGTGATCCTGCTCTTACGGAATGTAAAGAGCTGGCTCAGTGGACGATTAAGGATGCCTGTGTGATGTCCTGGATTTTGGGGTCTGTCGATCCTTAGTTTGTCCTATATCTGAGGCCGTACAAGATTACTCAAAGTATGTGAGAATTTTTGAAGAAAGTTTACAACCAGGATCACACAACAAGACGTTTTCAGTTGGAAAATGAGATCTCCAATTACGGTCAAGGGAATCTCTCCATCCAAGAGTATTTT
>JAULJZ010030845.1:0-37737 GCA_032270985.1 Heliamphora pulchella
ATCTTAGGCCACAAACACACAAGCATGCATATGATGTTGGTCGTACTCAAATTTTCATCGAGCTGCCTACGTACCCCCTTTTGCTAAGGATCAGACCAGAACGTAGTTCATGGGAAAAAATGCAATATAAGAAAATGATGCATGACAAGTGTAATGTATTGCAATGCGAGTCAATTTAGGGTCATGAGAAGAACCGACGAGTCAGTTTAGGGTTATGAGGAGGACCGAGTCAGTTTATGGTCATGAGGAGGACGGACGAGTAAAACATCAAACTAATAGGTCGAGTTAAGACCTAAAAATTTGAAGCGTGGGATAAAAATAATAAAAAGCCAAGTTGCAGCTTAAAATTAAATTTATCGGGAATGATAACCACGAATTAATAGGTCGAGTTAGGACCTAAAAGTTCGAAACGAGGTACAAGACAAAAATAATTAAAAGCTAAGTTGCGGTTTAAAGTTAAATTCATCGGAAGGAGAAAATATCTTAAAAAGATAAGGGTTTAAAACACAAAAATAAAATTTTGAAATTATTTCTAAACACACAAAACTTTCTCGAAGTACTTGAGATTATAAGATTATTTTTGAAAAGCTCTAAAAGTCATTTTTAGAAAACAAACACACAATAAAAATAAAAATTTATGTTTTTTGAAAATCATTTTTGCTAAAACAAAAAGGAAATAATTGACTATAATTAATAAAATAGACGAAATAATAATAAAACGATGATAAACAAAGCACATTAAAAAGGCCCCAAACAGCCCCCTCTACCAAAACGCTGATGTGATCATTGACAGACTGGTGCCGTTTTCCCCTCTGACATGGTGGTCGCCATTATTGAAATCCTTCGAAGGTGGCGGCCGCCAGATTAAATCCCCTTGAACCTGGCAGTCGCCATGAAACTTTTGGAAAACCCTGCTGTCGCCAATATTGAAGATGGCGACGCCACCTCCAGACGCGCATAAGGCCCCTTGAGGCGCGCGGGTGTGGCTCATTTATGCACTCTCCTTTCTCTCTCTGACCCTCTGTTCTCTCTCGTCTTCTCTCTTGCTTTCTTTGTTTCCAAGCTTCCCCTTACTTCCAAACTCACGTGATGTTTATCCTGTTGCTCGTGATTTCGTTCCTATTCATGGCGGGTCAGGATCAGGGAGATGATGATCTTGGGGCACACCGGGGCCGTTCGGCTACTGGGAGTTCCTCTATAGGTACTCTTTGGGGGACGACTTCCAGCCTTCCTGCAGGCGGGGTCACCTCCACACTGCCGTCTACTGCGATGGACGCGCTTATGCTTGTGGCGGAGCACAGGCGGCTGCAGATGCTACTGTTGAGGCTGCCGTGGCTGATTTTTTAGATCCCGATGCTGGAGACGGCCACCCAGCACCTTTTGACCCGCACACCTACGCTCCACTACCTCACCGCGTGGTTCCACGTGGGATGAGACGCTACGAGCCTCCAGCCGATACTGTTGCTACCGGCGTTCTTCTACGGGAGCCCGACCATCATATGTCTCGTCTGCAACCTTCAGTATGTACCTTATCTTTACTATTTTAATACTAAAGCATATATCAAACATAGGTGCATGCCTAGAATTCCCCCCATGTGATGATGATGTGATTCGATTATGATGATGCAAGATGATTTATTTTGAGGTGTTTGATGAATGATTTTGATGATGTGGAAGATTATTGGGATTTGATTATAGTTTAGGTACCTTTGCAATGGAAATTAAAACAGTAAGGACACTTAGGATTTTTAACAAACAATGAAAAAAAATGGGCGATTATAGAAGGCTTGAATTTTTATTACTATTTATATTTTTTTAGGGAAAACATGAAAAATTGGGGTTGGGGGGGGGGGGGGGGGTTTTGTTTTTTTTTTTTTTTTTTTTTTGTGTGTTTTTTAGAAAACTAAAGGGGTGATTTTCAGAAAATCTACAAAATTTAGGGGCAATTTTGTCAAAATCCTAAAATTTGGGGTACATTTTTCACAAACTCTAGAAATTTAAAGGCATTTTTTGAAAATCTAGAAAATTAGAAAAACATTTAGGAAGATTTTTTTAGAAAATCCTGGAAACTATTAGAAATTTGAAGAAAATTCTGAAAAGTTTTTAAAAAAATTTTAAGAAAATCCAAGAATCTTAAGAAAATGTTTAGAAAATACTAGAAATTTGAACAAAATTTAGAAAATCTTAGAATTTTGTAAAAAAATTTAAAACAATGTTATAAAATCCTAAAAATTTCAGGAAGATTTTTGTTTTTTGTTTTTTTGTTTTTTGGAAAGAATGGTTGATACAAATTGATAAAAGTTCGCCTGATGCGCCAGGATTTAGGATTATCAGGATATGCAGAAATCACTAACCTCGAGTTAGGGTGCCTAGTTTTCTAGGGCTTTAAAAGAACCGAAGGACCGTCACCTAGGGTTTGAATGATTTGCTTGATTTATTAGGGTTATTCGTTGCACGTGTCATGTGTTTGATCTGCTCTTTATGTATCCTTTGTTTCTCTCTTCTTTACAGGCTGGTCACTATGTCCCAGGTTTTGGAGGTTTAGCCTTCGGGGAGGTGTTGGAGTAGTATGATGCCCTCCCCGCTCCTAGCCGGGCTTACATCGATGCCTCCGGCTTTGCTCGCTTCATACCCCTGTTGGGTAGGACAAGCAATAACCGGGTATGGTTGACTACCTTGGCCGAGCGGTGGTGGAATACCACCAACACCTTTCATTTCACCACTTTCGAGGCTACCCTGACGCCTCTGGATCTTGCACTTATTACCGGCATTCTAGTTGGAGGAGCTCCCATCCCATTTGATCCGTTTATATCCCAATCGATCGATGCACTGCTGTACTTCCTCAGGGTCGTTCCTGCTCAGATGGACCGCAACAGAGTCAGATACACCTGGTTCTTCGAGCGGTTTAGACACTTTCAGTGCACCGAGCCTCGCCACTACGGGTGGGTCGCTCGAGGCTTCTTGATGTAATGTTTGGCAACTCCTTGTTTTTGAAGAAGGAGAATATCATTCATTTGCATTACTTGCGTGGCTTAGCTCGTTTTGACCGAGTCGCATCGTACGATTGGGGCGGCGCTGCTCGGGCTACTCTTTACAATTTCATGAGGACATTGACCCGGTTCCCTCAAGAGCTCGGCATTGGGGTATACTGGAGGGTCTAGGAGGTATGATTTAGTTTTTGCAGTTCTTCATATATTTCTGTTTTCTGTTATTTCTGCTTGTTGACATCTTCTTCTTTGCAGTTATGGACCTATGAGTTCCTCGGGCTTCATGTCCCGACGAACTTTGCGGCAGACCCTCTGGTTATTCCCCGTGCAGCCCGGTGGTTTCGAGGGCTGAAGGGGAAGAAGGCCAGAGGGAAGGACCTTGACCGATTCCGGGCGTCTTTGGACCAGCTGACCCCTGACCATGTATCTTTGCTTACCATTATGTACACTACTTTCTGTATTATACTGCTTATTGCGTTGTTCACTGTACTACACCGCACTACACTGGGCACTGATTATTGCACATTGGTCATCATACTGTATGTCTTACTGTTCTTTGCATTGTACTATACTTTGAACTGTCGCATGTCCACTAGGATGCTTGGAGAGGGGTGGAGGATCGGTCCGGCGCGGAACTGATGCGCAGCCGCGACATTACTGCACGGCGTATCCTGCTGGAGGGCCCATTGGGGCGGGAGTACTATCTGGGAGAGCGAGTGGTTCGCCAGTCGCTCGGCCTCGATCACTTCTGGATCCCAGTGGTTCCTCCGGCCTGTATGCGCCAGACTGAGGATCTAAGCCGGGTCGATCTTCTCCTTGAGCTGGTAAGGACTCATGCTGCAGAGTTACTGGTTGCTGAGGGGGATTACATTGCCTAGGTCCGGGCCCATCTACTTGGTTCATTAGGACCTGGCCCGGTTACCCCAGGAGGTAGGAGGCGCGGACAGGCACCAAAGGCTGCTGATATTGGTGCTGCCGGTGCCGCTGTTGGAGCTGCTGGTACTGCTGGTGCTGCTGCTAGAGGTGCTAGTGGAGTTGGGGCTGGGGCTGTTGAGGTTCCTTGGACGGTGTCGTCCTTCATTGCTGGGTATCCTTTTGATATCCCCATCCCGGTTCCTCTTGCCCCGGAGTTTCGGCCCGAGCACGCCCAGATTTAACTCTTTTCTCACTATTTCCTTTTCGTCTTTCTTTATTCGTAGACTGCTCAGTTCTGTTTTATTTCTTGACAGACGGATCAGGCTTGGCTGGATCGTCTCATGCTGGTGGTGAGCGGCCTGCGGACCATTGTCCGCCAGCAGGATGCAGCCTTACGCGCAGCTGGGGTTCCATTCGTTCCCTTGCTAGTGAGTATCTCTTCTTCTGCCTTGTTATTATATTCTGTACTTTATTCTTATTCCCGCTTCTCGTTTTCAGGCACCAATAGCTGCCACTGGCGCAGTACCGCCACCAGCCCCAGCTCAGCCTCATGTTCTAATTTCGGCCCGAGATCGCGAGTCTCGTGCTTCTTCCCGAGCCCGTTCCCGAGGATCTGTCTCTTTTGCCCGGAGCCGCTCTAGAGTTGTCTCCTCCTCCTCCAACAGTGACGACGGTGATGAGTTCGACAGACTTTTTGAGGATGATAGCTCGGAGCAGGCCGGCCCATCCTCTCGTCGAGTCTGCCCGAGGCACGCCTAAGAGAGAGAGAGAGCTCCCCCCCTTTTTTACTTTCAGATACATTTATTTTGATGGGCCTGCGTGCCCCGCTTTGAAATCCTTACATACATTCACTTGATTTACGGGTCTGCGTGCCCCAGTTTTGCTGTTTGTTGGGCCTGGGTGCCCCAATTTTTATTCTGGTACGTTTTGTCACTTTCTGATACATTTTGTGCCATTTATCACTTCACATGTTGCATGACATTCCTTTATTTGCTGCTCAAACTGTCTTGGATGCTTAATTCAGATGCCATAACTAATATAGATCACACAAACTGAAATATTTACCTTGCGGTCGCCTGTTTCAATATGGCGGTCGCCATAATATAATATGGCAGTCTCCACTTTCCCAAAATATTTACCTGGCGGTCGCTTGTTTCAACATGGCGGTCGCCTTGTTAAAGAAATGATGTCACTATACTATGCTTTTTGGAGTTGGCGGTCGCCAGTTCCAAGACGAGGGTCGCCACTTTGAATGGGCCTTCTGCCAAATTTTGATTTTTCGCCTTTTTCATCCTTATAAATACTGACCTGGAGGCTCCATTTGCTGTTACTCCGGCTCAAATGGCTTCTCCTCTTTCTCTATGGATTGAAGCATTTTTCGATATTGAACGTTTGAACTTCACCCCATTTGGCCTAAATGCTCTTTTCTCACTGAGCACCGTGGAGGTTAACAGTCCCTTATTGTCAGCTGCTACTCAACTGTGGGATTCGCAGTCTCATGTCTTTTGATTTAGCCTTGAGGAACTTTACCCCACTGTAGAGGAATTTACTGTCATTTTGGACTTGGCCCCACGGAGCGCTGTTGTGGTTCCGACTTTCTTTCTCTCATTTCGACAACAGGTGATGCAACTCTGCGGTCTATCTAAGATGAAGGATTCTCTTCTGACCTCGGGTGACTGCCTTGACATTCCCTTGCTCATTGAGAGGTTTCATTCTACTGGTGACCTCAGTGATCTCAACTTTTAGCTACGGCGTCGTTATGCTCTTTGTTTTTGTCTTCTTACCCAGTATCTCCTCATTTCCTCTAACGGATGAGTTAGTTGTGCCCTGGTTGACATTGCTGGTCAGATGTGGATGGGGAAGGACTTTGTGCCTCTTGTTTTGGCCGAGACACTGCTGGGTCTGGACACTGTCCATGGTGGTGAAACTACCACCTTTGCTGGCAGCCCTTTACTTCTTTAGGTAAGCTTAACGTCTTCCTCTGTATCAAGCTCTCTGTCATATCGCAAAGCTTTTGTTTTCCTATTTCTTGCTACAGATCTGGCTGATGGAGAAGGTAAATTTTATACAGAAACCTCCTACTGACAAGCACAATGCCGCTGCTTTTCTTTGTCACCCGTGTTATCAAATATGTGACACCGAGACATCTTGGCGATAGTATCTTTCTTCTCTGGCTGGCCCAGACATTACCTGGTAGTGCCTTTGGTGGCGGATTTTAGCCATGACTCTGACCACTATGGATCATCCAGGTGTTTTGCTGGTCGGCCTTCGTCAGACTACTTTCTACTACCCCTGTCGGATCATGCGGCAGTTCGGTCATAGTCAGGTCATCTCTCACCATATCCGAGGCCGTTTCTCTTCGTCTGTATCACGGGCCCCATTTCTGGCACTATATCAGGATGCCTGGCCATCCCGCTCATTGATGGAGTTGCAGGAGTTGCAATGTCCCGAGCTTTTTGCTGAATGCAAGATATGGCTAACACAAAACAGGGAGAAAAAGGATAAGGAAGAGGAGAAACAGGCAGTGAAAAGGAGAAGAATTTGAGGATCTCTCCTATATTTCAAAATTTTCATAGCTTTCTTTTTTTGTAGAGTTTGGGACTCGCATGCCCTCCCATTTATTTCAAAACTTTGTAGTTCCAAATAACGTAATGAAAAACTCCGACTTTATGTTTGACATGGTTCAAATTTATCCAAAGTTTTCAAAATTTAAAAAAAAAAACTAGTTTGCGTTGGTCTTACTTAGATTCAAAGATGGTTAAAACCGAAGAGTGCTGCTGGACTTCTTAAAAGAAGCTGCCTACGTATCCCAAAAAGATGGAATCAGGCCATAACGTAATTCAAGCTCAGTTTTCACTCGGGTATTGACGCTCTCCTTTTGTAGTGTCCGAACTTTTTCCAAGGTCGCCTTTTTGGATTTTCGGCCTTGTGGGCTGCTCTAACTTCTGGCTAGGTTGCCTTTTCGATTTTCAACTCAGCGAGCTTTTTATTTTATCTTTATTTTTACCTTAAGGATGGTATTTTTTGAGTTGATCGAGGTTAACTGGGTGGAGAACGCATTGCCATCCAAATCCATAATAACGACTACACCACCGGTCATGATGGTTTTAATGAGAAACGGTCCAGACCAGTTTGGCTTGAACTTACCTCTTGGGTCAAAAATAGGAGCTCTGATCTCTTTAAGGACCAAATCCCCTTCTCTAAGATTCTGAGTTTTGACCTTTTTTATTGAACGCCTCAGCTATCCTCCTTTGGTAGTCTTGTACATGAAATAGGGCTTGCAGTCTTCTTTTATCAAACAAGAACAACTCTTCCATCCGGTTCCTCTGCCATTCTGCTTCTGAGATATTGGTCTCGGCCACTACTCTTAGTGAAGGGATTTCCACCTCAATGAGAAGAACAGCTTTCATCCTGTACACTAAAGAGTATGCTGTTGTTTCAATTGAAGTTATGGTAGACGTCCTATATCCTCAAAGTGCAAATGGTAGATGCTCCGGCCAATCTTTGTGTGAATTGATTATCTTTTGCAAGATTTTCTTAATGTTCTTGTTTGCTGCCTCGACTGCTCCGTTGGTTTACGGTCGATATGGTGAAGATTTATGAGCTACTATTAGGTATTCTTCGAAAAGATCGAGGACCTTTTCTTGAAAATGTGAACCATTGTCTGAGATAATTTCACGTGGGACCCCGTATCAGCAAATAATGTTTTGCTTGATAAACTTAGCAACATAGGAGGCCTTCAATACCGAGTAAGAAGCTGCTTCTACCCACTTGGTGAAATAATCAAAGGCCACTAAGATAAACTCATGTCCATTCGATACCTTTGGTGTTATTTTGCCAATCACATCAATGCCCCATTTTGAGAACGACCATGGTGACGTCAGGTTATACAGTTGAGACGGGAGAACGTGCTTAAGATTTGCGTGAATCTGACACTTATGACACCTCCTCACAAACTGGATACAATCTGTCTCCATTGTCATCCAAAAGTATCCCTGTCATAGGATTTTCTTGGCTAACATATTTCTCCTCATGTGTGGTCCACAGACTCTTGCATGTATCTTTTTCATCAACTCTTGACCTTCTTCTGCGTTTATACACAGATTATTGACCCCATAATGTCCTCGTTTGAACAGTCTACCACCGCAAATGACAAACTACGCAGATAGTTGTCGTATTGCCCTTTTTTCCTTTTTGCTGGCAAACTTGGGATATTCTCCTTTCTCTATGAGGTTCTGAATATCAAAGTACCATGGAAGTCCATCAGTGCTTTCTTCAATAGCGGCTGTCATCGCATATGCCGACTTTCTCTTCTACTCAATTATCAAAGGTCTCATCCGGACTCCGGGTGGTATGTCATTCATGGATGCTAGGTTGGCTAGTGCATCGGCGAACTTGTTCTGCGGTCTCGGCACGTGAGTAAAGATCACTGATCCAAAGCACGGTATCAGCTTTTCTAACTCTTGGTGATAGAGAATCAATGTCGCATCCTTGACCTTCCATTCTCCTCTGGCTTGTGAAACCACTAGTGCTGAATCTTCGATGACTTCCAGCTTCCTCGCCCCTAATTCTAAGGTTGCCTCCAATCAAGCTAAACATGCCCCATATTCTACCTGATTGTTGGTGACTTCAAAATTAAGCTTCAACAACATGGGGATGTGTGACTCGTCAGGAGTGACAAGAAGGACTCCTATTCCATAGCCATACTGATTGGATGCGCCATCAAAATATAGACTCCACTTTTCATCCCCGACTTCCATCAGCTGTTCGTCAGGAAACAGAAACTCCGTGTTTTCACCTCCTTCAACTAGTTGGTCGGCTAAAAATTCTGCCACTGCTCTGCCTTTGACTGACTTCCGGGTAATATATTGGAGATCAAACTCAAAAAATAATAGCAACCACCGGGCCAGCCTTCATGTCAGTGCCGACTTTTCGAACAGATACTTCAACAGGTCCATCCGAGAGATAATGTTCACTGTGAAAAACAACATGTGGTGCCTTAATTTTTGTGAAGCCCAAACCAAGGCCCAGCATGTCTTTTCCAGCGGCGTGTACCGTATTTTCGACCTGGTCATCTTCTTGCTTAAGTAGTAGACAGCCTTTTCGATTCCAGTTTCTCCTTCTTGTGCCAGCATACATCCTATAGCTGAGTCAGTCACTGACAAGTAAAGAATCAGTGGCCTGTTAGGTTCGGAAGGAGCTAGAACAGGTGAATTTTGTAGGTACTATCGTACAGCATCAAAGACGTCTTGGCATTTCTTATCCCATTCGAATTTGACTCCTTTCTTCAGCAAACAGAAAAGCGGCTCACATGTAGTTGTCAACTTTACGATGAACCGACTGACGAACTAGATTTTTCCCAGAAAGCCCCTAATTGACCGATCTTCGGAGGAGCCATTTCCAAAATTTCTTTGATCTTCGAAGGGTCGACTTCAATGCCTCGTTGAGTGATCATGAATCTAAGTATTTTTCCGGCAGTGACTCCAAATGCACACTTCTGCGGGTTGAGCCACATCTTGTACTTTTGAATCTTTTCAAAAAACTTTTGCAGTGATGTGATGTGGCCATCCCGATCATTGAATTTGACTATCATATCATCCACAAACACCTCGACCTCCTTATGTATCATGTCATGCAGTAGAGTAGTGGCAACCCTTTGATAGGTAGCCCCTACATTCTTTAAACCGAATGGCATCACACGATAACAACAGGTGCCCCAAGGCATTGTGAATATCATTTTTTCTTTGTCTTCGGGATCCATCAGAATCTGGTTGTATCCGGAGAAGCCGTCCATGAATGATAACAAAGCATGTCCTGCTGTACTGTCTATTAAGACGTCGATGTGCGGCAGCGAAAAATCATCTTTTGGGCTGGCCTTTTTGAGATTTCAAAAATCCACGCAGACTCGGATACGACCGTCCCTCTTTAAAACTGGTACAATGTTGGCTACCTATTTCGGATACTCAGTTACCATCAAGAATCCAGCGTTGATCTGTTTGGCAACTTCTTATTTGATCTTTAGAGCCCATTGTGGCAGGATCCGTCTTAATTTTTGTTTGACCGATTTAGCATCAGGGTACAAGAGGCTATGGTGCTGGACAATATTAAGATCAATTCCATGTATATCTTCGTAAGAACACGCAAATACATCTTTGAATTCTTTTAATAAAGTTATTAATTATTCTTGTTCAACTATGGATAAAGAAGAACCAATTTGAATATTTTGCAGGTTAGTTTTATTACCCAGATTTATTGACAAAGTTTCTTCAATTACTGGTTGGGCACGCATTTCTTCTTCCCTTTTTATTAAAAATTTTATTTCTCCGAGAATATCCCCGTCGAATTCAAAATTGTCAAAAAGCGTATGAAATAAATCAAACAAAGTAGAGTAACCGAAAATCTTGTTCATTTCATTAAAACAAAGGAAATTACAAGCTCGATGGTAAAAGCAGGGAGAGGAGCACGAACAGATGTGCCCCCGACTACAGACTCCAACTCAAACTTGGACTCAGGATAGACAACCTGCGTATTACAAGACTCGAGGGTCCAGTTATTTACATTTTTTGTGGCTGCATCGATGATAAGCTTGGTGCAATCGGTTGGTGCGTCGGAGCTCATTATGAAGCAGCCCTAATCAGTCATCTGTAGCTGAGCCATCTTCTCATTAAACAGTACTCCCAGGTCAGTACCGTCGAGTTTGTCGGCCCAATCTTCTTCCTAAATCTTCTTTTCTTCCTTTTCCCCTTTCACTATCTCTTCCTCCTTCGTGTCAGACAACTGATGGTTGAAAAAGATCTCCAACCCTGGCAGCTTTTGATTGGTTTCTTCGTCGATCCACGACTCTGGAAAGCCACAATACGGGAAATTTTCCCCTTCCTTGACGAAGTACCCATTGAGTGTTCTAGAGTAATTAGCCTTTCGCTCCCTTCTAGGCCCTTCCAGATCTTCTTCCGTTGGTTTATACCCGAGACCAAAACAGTGCGAAGCCGGCAATAGCTAAATGGGTTCTGGGATACCTTGCTGTTTACGCCTTAATCCCATGCCCGGGAAGAAGGACTGTGCTTCATCAAACCGAAAACCACCGAGCAACACATCATCTTTACTATGCTGAACTTCCAGCATAGTTGTGCCCTCTCCTCCTCTCGGGGGATGAATGATGTCTTCTCCGTTAATAGTTAAAATTGCCCCTTCTTTATCAGCTTTAGTTTCTGATGGAGAGTTGATGGTACAGCCTGGACATTTGGGTCGTGCAACCTAGTTCTTCCCAACAACAAGTTGAGAGACGCCGATACGTCTAGTACATGAAACTCAACTGATGTTTCCAGAGGTCCTACTGAAACGACAAATGACACCAGTCCTAGTACCTCCCTTCTTGTGTTGTCATAGGCTCGTACTTCTTGATTGTAGGGAGTAAACTGGTCTGCCCTCATCCCCAAGCATACGGCCGTTCTCAATGGGCAAACGTTCAAGGCAGATCCATTGTCAATGAGGGTTATCGGGATCCACTTTTCTAGGCATTTGACGGTGATGTGCAGCGGCTTGTTGTGACTTTTTCCTTCAGCGGGCAAATCCTTATCAGAAAAGAAAATGACTTTTGGTTTGGCGGCTGGCAGAATAAGCCCAATAAGTTGCTCGGAAGTTGCATCTATCGGGACATTGGCCTTATTCAACACCCTCAAAATAGTTTGCTTGTGCTTATGCGAAGCCATCAATAAGCCTCAGATACTGATTTTGGCCTGCGCCTTTTTCAATTATCCCAATACAGCATCATCCTCCTCCGCTTGCTCTGTCTCTTTCTCTTTTCCACTTGGCTGTCCTTTCTCTAGCTGGGCTGGCTTAAAATATCCTCCACTGCTAGTTAGGTGTTCCATGCCATCTTTGGAATCCCATAATTCCGGCATCACATTAACAGTCTGTCTCACTTCGTCTACGTGCACAGGGCTTTCAAACGCCTACAAATCATTTAGGTCACTAACGGCTGCCCTTTTCCTTTTTTTCTCGTCATCTTCAATAGCCCATGTATTATCAATTTTTTCCCATATGTCCTCTTCGATAAAGTTCACTTGCTGTTCTCGAATGGCCTAAAAATCTGTCCACTCTACCCCATCTGATTTCAACACGATTCTTACCAACCAGTAGGACTGCATTTTATCGACGTACACTTTCTCCTCAAAAAATTGGAGGAGGGTGATTCCATCAAGCACATGGCCAAACCCAAAACGTCGACTCGGGTAATCCAATGACCAGTCATCTTCTTCATTGCGCTCCTCCTCTTGTTGGTAAGTTTGAATTATCAGTTGATACCATTTTCAGGCATTATCATTCTATTCTTTCATCCTGTCTCGACTGCCTCTAACCATCATGAATGAGCATGTTGTCTGATCCTCAGTTATTGAAACATGAAGGCGTGGTATGTGTACTGAACAGATGGGCTGCCCCAGAAAGAGATCGGTGAAAGAGCTGAGCCTTCAACTGGTCATCAATTCCCATTGGCGAGAGGGTGCCAACATACATTCGGAGATGAATTCTGAGATCTCCAATTCCGTCAAACTTCTCCACGTCCGGTATTTTAAACTTTTTTGAAAGTTTAGCATCTGGGAACAATCATAGCCCTCCCACATCTAGCATGTATTCTTGGATCCCTTTGGCCATTCTAAGGACCTTCTCCATGCTGTCGATCTTCTCAATCAATGTAGATTCTCCAGACTGCGTAGTGTTTTCTTCCTGAACTACTACCTGATTGTCATCCCAAAAGTCTTCTGCATTCCCATTCGTATCATTTAATCGCCCGTTCACAACAAGGATACGAGCCTGAATCGCCCTGATCTATGCCTGACATTGCACTTGAGCCTGGGTCTGTTGCTCTACTACTCTTTGTATGTTACTGATCGCCCGCATTAGGGCTGTTAGATTCACCTCATTTTCTACCATTTCAGCTGAGTTAGTTGGCTGTTCGGATACCCTACAAAGAGATCATGAGCGGATAAACACTGAGGCTGAAATAATGCCCCTGTCGGGTTCTTACTGGCGACATAACAGGATAACCCGAATACCAGAATGACGAATAAGAAGGGAAATCAACTAAATTCTAGAGGGAAAGCTCATTTAAAATGGGGAAATAGACGGCACTTCGACAGGGAAACGGAGCTACGTTGACTGGACTGGTTCGACCTAAAAATTTTAAGGAATAGGGAAATAACTCGCATGGGTACAACAAGGGTTTGAAAGATACGAGCCTATGTCAAGGGGGATGGAACTAATGACCCGAGAAGATCTCGGGGGAGAGAGAAACTACCCTAGAGACTTTAAAATGAAACATGGGCATGAGCCCGGGAAGAAAACTATAGTAAGAAAAATCAAATATGGTGAAAAATAAAACCTGGGTAAGAACCCGAAGGAAAAGCTAGCCTAAGCAAAGGATAACAAAAGACCCGGGTCGAACCCGAAGAAAGAACTTGCCTAAACTTGATCAAAATAATCCTAACAATATACAAACAAAACATACAATGAAGAAAAACACATAATCCTACTAGGGTTAGCAACATCTAATTTGGAGGGTTCTAAGTTCACTATATGCAAAAGGCCAGTTTTAATCAATTAAACAGGGTACCTTCTGAATAAAGCCAAGTATATACCTTCCATGCCTGGAGTGGTGCAGGACATGATTAAACAGTACCCCCGAACTCTTTTACTGCACCTATGATAGCGTACAGTCAGCAAGGGTTATCCGTCTCCCCAACAATTCCCGAAATGGATTAATGTTCAGGGCATTAGGTCGACCAGGCAGGGGGATTTGAAGAACAATGCATATGCATGCGAAAATATAAATAAGAAATTTTATTAAGAACCAATGATATTTTCAAGTCTAGCCCTCTTCTTTGATTTTATAAATCAGTCCCCAGAAGAGCCGCCAGAAAATACTGTGGCGTTGAAAATTTAGGGGTTTTGGAAATGCTTCAAAAATATGGAGATTCAAAGATGTTTGAAAATTTC
The DNA here is from genome assembly GCA_032270985.1 of Heliamphora pulchella. Lineage (NCBI taxonomy): Eukaryota > Viridiplantae > Streptophyta > Magnoliopsida > Ericales > Sarraceniaceae > Heliamphora > Heliamphora pulchella. The sequence goes on from JAULJZ010030845.1 coordinate 13,896, forward strand.
TTTAACACCTTGAAAGCCAAAAGTTGAAAATATATTTTTATTGAAAATAGAGTCGTCACTTAGTTTTTAAGAAAAACTAAGAAAAATCAAAAATGACTTACTGATCTTGAAAACGTTAACTACGGAAAAAAGGTTCGAGGGTTAAGGTACGAATCGAGAAAGGTATTAGGCACCCCGTTCGTCCAACCGTAAGGTTGGCCTCTGCTAATCATCATTGGTTCATTAATAAGATTTCTCAAATGCATGCAAATAAAGAAAATAGAGATAAAGAGAGAACATCCAAAATCAAATATGAAAAATACATAACATATGTACATAGCACTCCAAATTAAAACAAATAAATGGGTAAAATTCTAAATCCTAAAACATACAATTTCTAATTAAAAAGATACATGGAATACTCCCACATGCATTATTCATAGAAAAATAACCTAATCTATCATGTTTTAAATAAAAGAGTAAAAACATGCTAGAAATTATTAAAACTATCTAAACATGGGTTGCTAACAAAAAATAAACAAAATTATCCTAAACATGATTTCAAATAAAGAAGCTAAAATATGCATATTACCAAAATGAACAAGGTTATCATTAACATGATAGAAAAAATAATAAAAAATACATAAAAGATCCTATGAAAAGAAAGTTACAAAAGAAGCTTATACTTAAAAAGAAAAAGATAAGAAAATGCGATAAATTAAAGGACAATTTAACTATTCACATTTTATATTTTAAGCAAAGTAAAAGAAAAATAAAAGAAATAAAATGAACAAATGAGTTTTAATTATCAAAAGACTTTTTGTGATTTATTTTTGGTTTAATAACATGAGAGAAAAATAAGTGTTATAAAATGAAAACAAAGCCATAAAAAAAGAAGAAAAAAATGGTGCAATATATTAAACACTAACATTAAGTGAAAAGAAATATTAATCAAATTAATACTAAGAGAAAAAGAAAATGAAATATTATAAGAAAATTTAAAACTAGTAATGAGAAAAAAATGTTAAATGAAGAAACTATACTAATATAAAGAGAAGGAAAAGAAAATGGAGAATAAATGTTAGTAAAGAAGCATTAAACTAGTATTATAAGAAAAGAAAAAGAAAGAAAATGGTGTATTAAAAAAAATCAAAACTACATTACAAGAAAAATGAAGGGAAAAGAAATAAAATGCTACAAATGAAAATTACACCACTGTTAAAGAAAAGAAAATGAACTAGAATATTATTAAAGGAAAATTAGACTAATTAAAGAAAAATAAAATAAAAAGCTAAAAAATTAAACTAATGCTAGAAAGATAAATTAAAATAACTAAGAAATGAAAATAAAATTTCTACATTAAAAGAGAAAGGAAAAGAAAAAGAAAATAAAATATACCAATGAATGAGATTGGGCAAATATTAAAAAGACAAATAAATTAATTACAACTATTCAATTTAAATACGAAATGTAGTATTGATTACTACATTCACACAAATATAGATGCATTATTATAGCAATTAGCAACATTATTAAGTTGTAAATGCCAAAATATATTAACACCAATTAATGGATACAAATAGAAATTACAATGTGTTAAGCGTGAGTATGAAGGAATTACCAATTAAAGAAGTAAAAAAAACAACTAAATTATATAAAGTAAACAAGATTAATTACATGAATGGAAAGAGTAAGCAATTTAAAATAGAATTTTAACCCGGTCACTCCAAAAGAAAGAAAATGGAGCTGGAAAGACCGGGGATCCAAACGAGATACCTGAATCGTGGAATCCTCAAATTGGGGAATGTGCTTCAATCCTTAGATGGTGATTCGAAGCTAGTGCTTCAAATGTAGGTATTGGGGGTTTGGGACTCGATATTTCGGCAGAGTTTCGACGTCGGGGATCGAAATTGCTCGGTGTCTCGGCATAGCTTCTCTCACTAATCTCACCCTCAAAATCCTTTTTTTCAAAAACGTACCAGAGGTATGGTATTTATAGAGTTTATCAGTCAATAAGATGCTGCCACGTTTAAGGGACACGTCGGGCCATTTGGAGTTGGCGGTCGCCACAATGCAAGTTGGCGGTCGCCATGTTTTTGAAATGTTCCACAAAGTTCTATGGCGGTCGCCATGATGGGAGTTGGCGGTTGCTACTTTTGGCTAGGGTTTCTACGAAGTTCTATGGCGGTCGGTGTGATGGAAGTTGGCGGTCGCCTTACTTGGGCAGCAAGATTCGATGGTTCGTCAAAATTTCATTAGTTTGAACGTTGCGGGTTCAAATACCGAGTTTGGATCACTTTTTGAAAATTGTACTGAGGCACTATTCCACCTATTTTCATCATTGAATTCACCTAAAATTAGGCGGGGTCAAATTGGGTTATCTACAGACCCTCCCTCAAACATTGACACCACCACACAAACCCAAGCCCGTGTCAAAATCGAGTTCTTTTAAAAAAAGATGTGTTCGTTCGAAGTTCAACGTTTAAGTTTTTGTACATTATTATGGCCAAACTAACATGTATACAATATGATATAAACCACCATTCATAAATATACTCAACCTGCTATGATATCATTAGTAGAAGTCATGTTTGACAAAACAAGAAAGATAACACAAATAGAACAATATAAGATACTATTATGAGAAAGCTTGCAAATTCCAGATTCATATGATCACATCTTAAAATACTTTAAAGGTATCAAACCTCAGTATTTTGTTACGACATTTGACGGGGAGCTAGACATACATGTTAGAAAACTTTTTTGTGAAGAAATCAAAGTTATGGGAAGTTTCTAAATGTGAGATAAATACTGTTAAATAGAAAATATCCAAAAAGAACACTGTTTGGGAAAAACGCCTCTTACGCAAAATCGTTCGACCAAATAACTTCAAATAAAATTTAAATAAATGATAACTTCGAAATCTAGCTTTGGACATCAAAATTACACTAAGGAGTTATTTTTACATTTTTTTAAAATTCGGTCAAGTGTACTGTTTTCTGCCAACTTTGACACAATATTGTAAAAACTTTGTTTGGAAGAATAAAATATAATTTTAGGTTCCATTAAAAATCACACATGTTAAAATCATCCCAAAGATGCTCCAGTAAAAATAGGTTTTGATTTAAACTCTTTTTAGTTTTTTTGTAAATTCGGGGAAAGGAGAAAAGTGACTTTTTCTTTGATTTTAACTATTAACATTTATTCCTTTGTTTTTTTAAATTAAACCATAGTTCCATAGATGCAAACCACCCCCAAAAATAGAAATTTTGAAGAACTAAAATATGTATATAACATATCTAACAAGTCAAAATAAGAATAAAGAAAAAGACAAATGTTCAACCCAACCTAATTTTAACTAGTTCTTAAATTTAATTCTTCATCAGTCTTTCGTGGTTCCAAATTTTGTTTTTACTTCTTTTTATTAGAAGTTGTTTGAGAGGTGCTCGTAGAGAAGGAAAATAAAGTAGTAGGAGGTTTCTACCTTGGAGAGTCTTGATCAAAGATGAATTGACTTAGCTTTAGAATTTTTCTTTCATTTTCCTTATTTCTCCTTCTTTCTTCTTCTTCTCCTCCTCCTTCTCTTTCTTTCTTTTTTCTTCTTCTTCCTCATTCTCTCTCTCACTCTCTCTTCCTTTCTATCTTCTTGATGAGTTGGCGTGTGTGAGGGGAGAGAAAAGCCCCCTTTTATAGTATAATTTGACTTGAAGGAGTTAATAGGGTGTTGTAATGAGAGACATATCCTTAAGAAGGGGGGTGTAACTTGAGAGAGTTTGAAAATGGAATGTAACTTGGATAGGAAGATGTATCGTGGGGATCTTATAAAGGGGACGTATCTTAAGGGAGTTAGGAGAATTAGGGCAGTGGAATGTTCATTTAACTTGTACTAAATATTTATAGTGATGAAAGGATCACTTAACTTACTAGCTAAAAAATAATATGATTACACATTTGATTATTCATGATAAATCCCATCAAGGGTGGTGGGGTCCGTCTCTCTCACACTTTCTTTTATTTATTTATATATTTTATCATGACTATATATATAAAAATGTATTATTTTTTATTTATATGTGTTTATATATCATCTTTATGTATTTATAAAAATTTAATTAAAGACTTCTATTTGGGCCAAAGAGATTTGGGCCTTGACCTTCTTCGGGTTTTTTTTTAAATAAAGATTTGGGCTTGAGTAATTTGGGCTTAAAAGAAATGATATTGGCCTTTCATTTAATTTTGGGCATTAAATGATCTTGGGTTTTTAATGAACTTGAACCTTATTTGGTCTTAGGCCAAATGGAACTTGGGGTTTCAATTGATTTGGGCACCTTTTTTTGGTTTGGGCTTTTCTCTAATACAGGCCTCTTAATTTTGGTCATGCTTTAGTTTACGCCTTTTTTTTTATTTTCTAACACTTTGGTTTTTAGATTTTGGCCAAACTAGTTAGGTCTATAAAAAAAAATTATTTCATATATACCTCCTTACAATATAGGATTTTATGAGTTACGTATGAAACCACTACAATTATTATAGTCCTAACGTGCAAAAAAAAATACAAGGTATTACAACTGCCACCCTTCTTGTATATATATAACATGAATATATATTATATATAAAGAGAACTTATGAGTTACCGTGACAGGGCTTTAAATATTTGGGTTCCCTTTATTACCCACAAATTAATTATCACGTTTTAATTAACGGCCACATCTTTAACTATTTTTTAATTTTTAAAAATTTTAAAAATAATTAGACATATACTTCAAATATATATATACTAGCGTCGACCCGTGCTATGCACGGGATGAAGTAATATTGGCTAAATTACAGTAATGGTGTTGTAATGTATATTAATTATTTAAATATAATAAAATAAATTAAAAATATATATTCTCAAAGTGCAACCAACATTTGTCTTAAAATAAAGTCAACAAATAAATATGAATGTTTTAATTAAATTGCAAATAACATATATCAAAAAATAAATCTATATTGTCGCTACACTCTACATATCCTAAGGATCGCCTACAAAAATAAAAATTATTACAGTTAATTTATTATGAGTACTTCAGCCCTAGGTCCTATTTTAACAAGTTTTTTAAGCATTAGTCCCATAATAAATTTCTTTTAAGGATAAGTCCCATTTTTTAAATTAGGGACCAGAATACCCTCATTTCTCAAATCCCGCTCGTTTCCGTTAATTGTGGGTATCGACTTGAAACAAGAATCCAAAGATAACGAATTCAATATTCAAAACATAGGGTTTCCATTTCCGCATCTATTCTTCATGGAAACACAATCTCAGCAACACGATAAGAACAGAAAGAAATCGGTGGAGATGAGGATGAATCGCAAAAAATCAGGAACTCAAAAGCGCAACGTTGTTGTACAGGGTCAAGATATGGATCATCAATCATCCTCATTTTGTCTGCTCATTATTTGATTTTTAACAACCAAATCATTGATCATTTGTCGAACCTTTCATCAACCAAGACGATTGAGATTTGTAAATACTCATTACAAATCGTGGTTGGGTCTGAAAAAAGGAGATTTTATAGTAAAAGTAAGTACGAATAGCAAATACTCATTTTCTGCAATGAATTTCGAGCTAGAATGACAAATCTTACTGCCATTAATCTGTTTGGCTACCCATTTACTATTCCCACATTTTAAAACTCATTTTAGGTTTGAAAAAGAGGGATTTCATCCAATATATGTGGTTCGCTCAGATTATCATGCTGCAAAAATCCTTATTTTTCCCCAGTATACTCATTTATAAGTTTGGTACAGGGTGGTTTCACCCATATGTGATTTTCAATCATTACCATGATGCAAAATTATTTCCTCCAGTATACTCATTTATAAGTTTGGTAAGGGGTGATTTCACCCATATGTGTTTTACTGTAATTACCATGATGCAAATTCAATACCCATTTTCGAAAGGTTGGGCACAGTTGATTTCTTACTATCATTACCATGATGCACAGTTGTTTATTTGTGCTTTGGCCCTCATTTCCAATTTTAATACTCATTTCACTCACATTATGTGATTTGTTGTCATTATGTTTGTTTTGATCCTCATTTTATGAGTTGTTATCCTCATTTCCTCTAGTATACTCATTTGTACGTTTGAAATGGGAGGGTTTCACCCATATGTGTTTTACTGTAATTACCATGATACAAAATCAATACCCATTTTCGAAAGGTTGGGCACAGTTGATTTCTTAGTGTCATTACCATGATGCACAGTTGTTTCTTTGTGCTTTGGTCCTCATCTCCAATTTTAATACTCATTTCACTCACGATATGTGGTTAGCTGTCATTATGTTTGTTTTGATCCTCATTTTATGAGTTGTTATCCTCATTTCCTCCAGTATACTAATTTGTATGTTTGAAATGTGGGGATTTCACCCATTTGTGTATTATTGCCAATTTCTTACTGCCAACAGTTAGAAGTATTAATCTATTGAATAAAATCAATGTAATGGAGAGCACCATTCTTAAATTTGGTCCTCATTTCTAATTTTAATGCTCATTTCTCCCATGATATGTGGTTTGCTATTATCCTGTTTGTTTTGATCATCATTTCAGTTTTATGTGTGCTTTCATCCTGATTTCCAATTATAATACTCCGTCTAACTCCAATAGATATTCTGGATGGTTTAGTTTATTGTGATTATGGTTGTGTGTGGTGTGATCCATTGCCCCTCATTTTATTCGTTGATTGTGGTTCTCATTTTAATTGTGTGTTTTAACATGATTACATAATCATTTTAATTTTGATTATGTTTTGCAGATTTAATTATGTTTTGTAAGTATTATTTGTTTCTATTAATTATGCTTTATGTTTGCAATGAGCACTATGTGTGCTTGTGTTGAAATGTTACCCTCATTTACTAGTAAGAAAAGTTATGATTTGTGTAACCCGGATTTCCATATCCATTAAATGGTAGTCAAATTTTCAACACATTGTTGTTTTGCAGATTTAAAGAGTGGAACACGAAGGACAAAGATATCTCCAATGGGCAGTAAGAAAAATTTGAAAACAGAACCTAAGGACGAAATTGGTTACTACAAACCTTTTCGTTCCGATTTGGGAGCCATCATCAAACTCATGGCAACTATTGACCTACAAAAAGAACACATAAAGGCAATGCGGAAGACACTCTTCTGGTATATGCTTAACGCATTATGAAAGAAGAAGTTGCCCTACTCCAGGTGTCGAAAGTACAACGATGTGGTTGCCAAAATAATTTCCACATATGACCCATCAACTAAGAAGTTCATTTTCGGGAAACGAGCATTAGAATTTTCAAAAAGTGAATTAAAGTTGATCTTTGGAATAACGTGCAGAGAAGAAGCTGTGGATCTAAAATCTAGATGCAATGAAACGTCAACATTCATCGAAAGGAGGAGAATACTTACAAAGAGACTGTCGGGTCTTGCTATTAGAACAGTATTGGAGCATGTTGTACATGGACGCATTGCAAAACATGTAGAGGATGTGGTCAGGACAGTGTGCCTGTACCTGTTTTGACACTATTTTTCCCAACCACTAGTACGACAGTGGGATTGGTGTATTTGAAGTATATGGAGGATTTAGAAACAATGATGCAATACGATTGGGCGGATGCGATACACAATGCATTAATGACATCCATCGAAACAAATTACCATACACCACACAAAGTCACCGGATGCGTCATGGCATTGTTGGTAAGAACATTTGACTCTTTCTAGTAATAAGGATGATGGTTTTGCATTTAAAATTTGGATCCTCATTAGCAGCTCTGCCATTAGAATTTCTAGCTCTGTTAATTTTTAGAACTTGAATTATTTCACTGAAAATGCAATGTTTTGATCATCATTGGCAAATCTGCAATGAGGATTTCAATTCCATAAATGAGGATTTTGGTTTTTTGATCCTCATTATGCTATGAGAATGAATGAGCATAATAAATGTGGCTGATTGATTGACTTATTTTACATCCTCATTTTCATTGGTGTGGCAGGTCCAATTCTGTTAAGTCGTGTGCATATTTCTTATCACATTTTTTAATTTTAAAATTTTACATTTTAAATCTACAGTATTGAGTTTGTGAGCATACATCGCTAGTGCAACCTGAAAACGAAAATGCATTCCCAAGATTCGTGAAGTGGGACCTGCCGATGATGGAAATGGAGGTTAAAGATATCTCACTCACAAAAATATCCAAAAAGAAGGTGAAAATAAATATGTGTGGTTATGTCAATTTATTAAGCTCATATGTGATGGAAATTGACATGTATTTGTAACATTAGAATATGATGTTTTTTCAACCGGGATATACATGTTCACACTAGAGAGGTTTGCCCCACTGATTATGAGATGAAAAAGTTCAATAGGAGGTTGAAGCGAATGAAGATTGTAGATGACGGTGCAAGTGTACAAAGTGATGGAAATGCGGTAAAGGGTGAGAAAGAAGACAAAGGCGATTACACTACGTTGGAGGAAATGGATTTTGATGTTGTGAATCTTGGCGATGACATCGGATTGAAAGACGAGATTATTCTCAATGCTAACAACACAGAATGTGAGTTTGGCTCCGAACTTGCAGTATTCGTTATTGTTTACAGACATTACTTAAGTATTGTTATTGTCCTGTTAGAAGTAATAAACAATTGCTTGGATTGCTTGATGAAGATGATTAGTTTGATCCTTATTTTGCATCTTCATTTTCATTGGTGTGGCTGATGAATAGCAGATTGGTTGATAATGGTAGAAGAAAAAACAAGATACAATAAACCCCATTTGTTGGTCAGTAATGAGGAATTGTGAAATCCTCATTTGCATCCTCATTGTGAAAAAAGCAAGATTCAATAAGTCTTCATTGATTTGATGCTTATTTGCATTCTCATTTGCATTTGTGTTAAGTTATGATCCTCATTTGTTAGTTAGTACTGTGGAATTGGGTATAAGAAAGAAAAAACAAGATATAATAAGCCTTAATATGTTATTCAATAATGAGGAATTGGGAAATCATCATTTACATCCTCATTGTGAAAAAGCAAGAGACAATAAGCCCCGATTGACTTGATGCTCATTTGCATTCTCATTATCATTTGTGTTAAGTAATGATCCTCATTTGTGTGAAGATACTCTTCTCCCATCTAGTCATTATGTATCATTTTAGGGTTATGTTTTTTTTTTGTGTAGAGTTGACAATGCATTATTTAAGTTAAGATCATCTGCATATGTCATGCATATTTCAAGCCTTAATAAGCCGATTGATTTATATCCTCATATCCTCATAAACACTATTAAGTAAGTTATGAGCATTATATGCAAATCAGGTATCTACATACTAGAAAGTCAAAGGCAAATGCGATCCAGGAAGTGGTCATCTTTGTTATCTAACTTTTGGGTTCAATCTTCTCTCTTCGTTTTGGTTAGTTGCAAAATGGAAGTCAAAATATAAGGCATGTTGCTGCATCTTATTAGCTGCAACCCTGCAACGTTTAGATTTAGTTTGTTTTGCGTTGGAAGTTATGATGAAGTTTTTTCCTCTTTCTTTCGCCTATGGGTAAAAAATAACTGGAGGAAAACCTCATTATTGTGAAACTTCATTTTGATGCATTTGGCTTCAGCTTTTCGACAATTAACTTTTACCATAAGTTTAGCTACAGCAAACACCCAATGATTTGTGGCTAAACCTGAAGTTTCTTTGAGATAAAACGCTATTTCTCCCAGAATTTGTTTGAGATGTACTGCAATATCAGTTTGTTGATCTTTACTTGTTAAGAGTTCTAACAAATCTTGATCCTCATTTTTTGGTCATACCATCCACGAATCCAATTTCAGTTAAAGAACTGGAAAACAAATCAGTAAAGACGGTCGCACCCGTAATTTCTGGTGAGGATGCATTCCAGCTATTTGGTCTTTATTTATTTATTTATTTTTTCTGTTTCATCCTCAATTTGATTATATGTTTCCAATCTACATTTATAGGTTTCCCGTCTAAATGAGTTCATCATTTGCATCAGTGTACTATTTGTGTTACTAAATTATTACATGTTTTGCAGACAATGTTGATAATGAAGTCATGAAGTTCAGTCATGACGGTATCGAAAATGACGATGAAGAGGATGTGGCAGCCAATCAGCCCTATAATGAGCAACCAATGAAAGGTGATGGAGAAGAAAATGAGTCAAAGTTAAATGAGGATGAGAACCCAACAGAATTGATCAGGAAACTACGAGATCAAGTATTTGAACTAGAAGAGAAGGTGAAGCTTCGTGATGACGAAATACTTTGTCTGAACCAACGTATAGATGCATTGAAGGAAGAAAATGATGACCTGCATTTCCAACTCCATGAAAGGGAAATCCACGAGATTACCCAGGCAGCCATGAGAATGAATGAGCAGAATAAGCAACCTGCTGATGATATTGCCAAACCAAGTTCCATGGTGAGACATATTTAGGGAAAGAGTAGGAAGGAAAATAAATTGCCAGATTATAATTATGAAGATTTGAAGCCGGCTACGAAAAGACAAAAGAAGGGAACAACCAAAGCCAAACAATTGATAGTGGATGTTGATGATGAGCCACAACGTGATTTGAATGCCGGAAAGAAATTAATGCCGTTGAGGGCCATAAGTAAAAAGCCAGTTTACGTTCTATTGGCTGAAGAGGACCAGGATAAAATAATGACCATATGGAAGACTGAAAAGCACAGGTAACATTATCTCTCATTACATATACTTTAATGTATGTAATTCACATTTCACCGCATTACTTACCTACCTACAATGATAGTGCATGTGTGTGGGAAGGCAACGAGAATCATACTTGTGTGTTCACAGAGGACATTCGAGGGTTGGTATTCGAGTAAGATATATCAAGCTCTGTAAGTTTCATATAAAGCTTTTGAAATACTATTTTTGTATACTCATTTCAAACTCTGTAAATTACACTTTGTAATATAATTTGAAATACTCACATTCATATAAAGCGTTTGAAATACTCATTTTCCAAATCATGATGGAAAAATTTAACTACTCAGTATACATACTCATTTTCACTACTATTGTGGCCAAACAACAACAAGTGATTGATAGGTTTGCTGAGATTCTGGGAAGAAAACAGGCTGTGAAAAAATTAGATTTTCCTGAAAATGAATACCTTACTAACCCGATTGACAGAGCGTACTTTTTCTCAAGTCTCACATATGTAAGTTATGTAATTCAACGCAACTATAATTTATGTATGAAATCAACTAATAATCTGTTTATATTTAACAGCAATTGTTGAATGGGAAGACAAGAGAGGAACACGCAAGAGCACTTGAGACCCCCGTGCAACAGTCAGTGTTTTCTCGGTACATACTATTTCCCTTGAACCATGCAAATCATTGGACAATTGCGGTTTACGATACACATACTGGGCATTGGTATCACTACAACCCCCTAAATCCAAGGTCGCATGATGCACATCTACTTATTGCTGAACAATTGGTAAGTGAAGAAATTCAAATTTTAAACTACACATATATGAATCCCATATTTGTTATTAAAGTCCTATTTCTAATTTCTTACACAATCTACTGTAGAAGTTGTACGTGGACCAGTACTTTAGAGACATATCGACTTGCAATTGGTTACACAGGACTTTGTTCATGAAATCATACCCGTGAACATCTGCCCACAACAACACCCAGGCTCGTAAATATTAAAAAATTGCTTGTTCAATATATTGATAATTTCACGAATTGTAAGTATAAAAAAATTAATAAAAAAATAGCTTCTGGCGAATAAATAATTGTACAGGTTAGATTGTGGTATCATTGTGTGCTACATCATGCAACAATATGCCATGAGCGAGGATATTGATGCGGTCTTCCCAGTTGAAAAGTGCCGGATGCTACGGGCTACAATTGTGCATGAGTTCTTAAATGATCCTAACAGATCATGGAGCAAGCCAAAGTGAGCAATATGAAGATGATCTTGAGCTTCCAAGCAACCGGAAGTATTTGAAGATTAAAAATGACGAGTCCTGACAACTATGAATTTTGTGAAGAATTGAATTGAATTACAGAACTGAACAGTTGATCCTCATAATTAATTTTGTTTAATGACACTACATATTATTTTGTTTAGAATTATTTTCCTTACTAGTGTGATGGTTCTTTTTTTTTTGGAATACTCATTGAATGAAATATTTGATTGAATATCTCCCATTTTGTATATGTTGAACGAATTGCATAGTTAATGCTCATTCAGGCCAAACATGAATGTTGTGGAGTTTCTGTTAAAATGATGAACATTTGTTGAAACATGTGCAATCGAATGGGTTTCAACTTCCAAAGATAAAATCCCTTTATTGGTCTAACTTAACCTTCGGTGAATCCATGAACTTATTTTGATCACACAATTAAAGAAATATGGGTTTTTGGGTCTTCCAAATAATGATGACGCTTTTTGTCTTTTAACATTTGGATCCTCATTTGCAGCGTTGCAATGAGGATTGCAGTGCTGTGATTTTTTAGAGCTTACACTTCACGTATTGTTTTGTTAAAAATTTGATCCTAATTTACATAAACTGATATCTGTGGCCAGAGCAAGCTTTCACAACTACCCGTCCAACTTCCTAATTTACATAAACTGATATCCTCATTTTTTGTTGTTTCGATCCTCATTTGCAGATTAGTTGTGAGTACTCCTTTGAAAATTAGTGTAATGAGGATTAAGGTTTGTTTTGTTAAAATCTGATCCTCATTTACAGTTCTGCAATGAGGGTTTGTGTAAAACCTCGTTTGGATCTAATCATGGTTTCAAATCTTCATATAGTGGATCTCTCATTTCCAGCCATGTAATTTTTGAGAGCTTATATTTTTACTATTTTGCATACATAGTTGGTAATGAGGAAGTTACAGCCAAAAAATCTGATAATAAGCAGCCCATGGAAGGTGATGGAATTGGATATGAGAATATAAAAATGAGAAACATGCTACTTGCATTTTGAGCAACATGAAAGGGAGACACATGAGATTACAGAAGCAAGCATAAAGCCATTTAGAAGCTCATTTTCTGGTAGCTATCAAGCATAAAGCCATTTAGATGGAAGAACAAATACAAATAAAATCTAATGTTTATGCCAATGCATAAACAATCCACAACCATAGTTAAATAATTCAATACTCAATATTCCACAAATGAAAATACTTTTCAAACAAACAAATGAAAATGCCCAATCAATACTATTATTGTGAAAAATTGTACCATAATTCAATATTTATTCGACAAATCAAGATCTAGCAAAGAAATAAACTACCAATACCAACAATGAAAGACTAATAATGCAACGCCTCCTTACATGACTTGCGATTGTGGTTACCCATCTTCCCACACCTGCTGCATCTAATTTGTCTCACTTTCACCCCAATAGAAGGAATCCTCATTTATTTTGACCTACCGGGTTGTTTCCTACACAATGGAGGACGAATAACCTCTGCATCCATTTTACTATAGGATTTCCAAATGGTAGGAACTGGATAAATAGAATACGAATAGCTATTCCTAAAACTCGACACATGGTAGTACTGATCGACATATGCATTCAAATCATTACTACTCTTCTTCACAGCACCAACAACGTAAGCGTATGGAAAACCATTCAATTGCCACATGCAACATGAACAAGTGTATCTACGAAGGTCAACAGAAACAGACGGGTATGAATGAACCTCATAGACTCCGTCTCCCGACAAACTTACATTCCACGATCTGGAATCATTGAAAGCCATCTCCATTTTAGAATCAATAACAGGGCATACAAACAACTGCCCATTTATTTTCTATCTCACGCCTTGTAGCCATCTAGTTCATTAGCTTTACCCGAATAGTGTCCAGCAAGTTCGTGATCGGCAAATGTCTCTCTTCTCGGGTCCAGTTATTAAATGACTCGGTCGCATTAGAAATCGTTTCCCCGTAGCAGCGCCCTTTGAAATAAGCATTGGTCCAATGCTCAAACGGAAATTCATCAATGAAATGTTTCACCTTCGTTCCTCCTTCGCCAAGCAAATCGTTAAGATTTTCATGAAAAATTTCTACCGTAGGTACGTATGCACACTTATCAAAATGGCTAACCATCTTCTCTCTGTAAGTATTCCAACGTCCCCATAGATGATATCTCAAATTTTGCTTTAGATGTTGAATACAGTACCCATGGTAGGCTGTCGAAAAAACAAAGTTAACAGCTTCCAATAATCCTGGGTTCCGATCACTTAGGAAAGTAATTTTCCTGGTGGAATCCAAAATTGATGCTAAATGATCCATGAACCAATGCCAGTTTTCCTTATTCTCCGCTTCAACAATAGCAAAACAAACTGAGAATAATCCTATAAAAGAAAAAAAAAACGAGCATTAATACGAGGAATACTACAACAGCATAACATTTGATCAGTAAACAACTAATAACAAAATTACTGATTATTAATAAACACATACCTTGATTTCCATCCTTTCCTGTGGCAGACAGTAGAATCTCCTTGTGTCTCCCTTTCAAAAATATACCATCGAGGAACAAAAAAGGTCGACAATGATTAAACCCATTAATACAAGCTCCAAAGGCAATAAAAATCCTCTTAAAATGATTAGTGAGAGGATCACACTCGAGGACAATACAACTACCAGGATTGCTTCTACTAACTGCATCAACGTACCAACGTAGCTGATCAAAAGACAATGAGTAATCCCCATTAATTTCACCCCTCGCCTTCTCAACCCCCATCCAAGCTTGATGATAACTGATATCCAAACCATATTTTGATTTGAACTCTGAAAGGACATCAATTGGGCGCTTAAGAGGTTTAGTTCGCACATCGTCTACAATCAAGCCACCAACCAAATCAGATGTCATATGTCTATTCTTAGACGTTCTCACGACTGAGCCACAACTGTGAACATTGTTCAACTTCCTAATGTAAAAGTACCCATTCGATGACAATTTCCTAGCATGGATCACCCATCCACAACCGCTGCTTTTGTGAGAACAATGGGCAGCCACATGAGTAGAATCATTCTTAACATATATGAACTCGAAACCGCACTCAAATGTATACTTACATAATACAATACGAAATTGTTGGGCACCTCCTTCAAACTTCTGACTAACACCAACAATGCCTCTTGCCCATGGTGCTGATAACAATACCTCTGTAACAGGACAAAATGAAGACATCATCTCTTTAGTTTTATAGTACTCCAGTCTCCCCTCCTTTTGAGTAGCATCCAAACAAATCAAATCGTCATCGTTACTACAATTCCCATTCAAATTAACGCCACACCCTTCCCCATTGTTACAATCATTAACAACAACAGCGACCTGTTTTATGCTATTTGAAGAAAGCAATGAAAATAAGACTTTCAGGTCCTCATCGCTATCCAACATACAATTTGGGTACCGAGGGATTGAATATCTCATTGATATGGAACAACCATCAATGCTTTTCCATTTACCACGAATACACCGAATTAACTTATCGTAGTTCCAATCGGAATGTATCAACATACCAGCAATATCACCATCGAACTGGCACATCATAATAATAGGCATTTTGATATCCTAAACCAATAAAAATTATCAAATCTGTATGACCACATTAACAACAAAAAAACAACATAACGAATATAGTTAATTATGAAAATAAACACACGATTAAAATCGTCATATTTTAAACCATCATCTGTGTAATCCTCATTTTCAGCATTACTCTAAATTATAAGTCTTATTAGAGTATTTTGTTAATAACAATCAAATAGACATATGCATATTATTATACTCAACAATCATCACTTCTTACAGTCCTCACTTCTGTTGATAAACTTTGAAATGAGCATGCTTCCTTCAGGATTCTAAAAATATAAATACTTATTTTTTTTCTGAATCAATACTCATTTTCAGCATCTAACATACTTATTTTCTGCAAAAACTATGCATCGATTTTATCGTCACAGAGAAACTCAACTTGAGAGATATACTAAAACAAATAAATACTAAACCAACTTCCTATTAAAATCTTCATTTTCTACAATGAAAAGTACTCATTTTTTCCTGATAAAATACTCATTTTCTGCATCTCAAATACCCATTTTCTGCAAAAACTAAGCATCAGTTTTATCAACGAAGGGAAACTCAACGTGAGCCAACATCGTTCCAGAAAACATCATTCCATTCCTAAAACATACCTTCCGATTACTATACATAACTTTTCTCATTTTTTTGTCATAATCTTGAAGCCACTTTACAAGGAACTGGTTGTTGAAAACTCATTGAAAAAACACAAACGCAAAAGTTGAGAAATTAACTCATTCTACTTTGAAATACGATACAGGACATACCTTCGTGACTTTTTGTTCGGAATCTTGAAACAAGTCTACTCAAAAATGGTTGCTCGACGATGGATATGGCAACGAAAGGCTTCTAGCGTAATCTTGATGGTTGTTTGGAATCTTGAAACAAGTCAACTCGAAAGGCTCAGGCAGGAATCAACCTTCCAAATTGATCTGAAGAATATGGCAACGTAACCAATCTTGGAATATTGCGTACCAAAATTGATCCATAACGTATATTTTCTCTCCGGCTCGGCGGGAATAAAATTGTTAAAGCTTCTAGCGTGGATAAAGGGTAAACTTGGTATGAATTGGATAACAATTCAAAAATAGGACTAATTTGGTTAATGAACTTTGATTGAGACTTATCTTAACATAACTTCTTAAAATGGGATTTATCCCTAATTTTCTTTAAATAATAATTATTTTTTTGAATAATTTTAAAAATTAAATCATAAGTTTTAAAAATTACCATACAAAACGTAATATGCTTTTGTTCCCCCTCTTCTTCTTTTTTTTTTTCATTTTTATTTGCATTTTAAACCCATTAGTTTTTATAGTGTTAGTTAAGACCATGAAGTTTTAGTTTGTTAGGCCTTTTGGTATGGAAATAATAGAATGGGCCTAAACTGGCTTGTCGGCCTGGCCCACTATTGTAGAGGTTTGGCTTGGACTCGATTTAGGCCCGAGCTCGAGGAGGTGTGGGCTGGGACTGGGTCTCTACCTTGGAACCCGCAAGTTGGTTCAGGCCCAACCCATCAGCCAAAACCTGTGGCCTGTCTCGAGATTCAACCTTATTATTTTTTATGTTTTTCTATATGCAGAAAAAATAAATATATTAAAATTACATAATAGTAAAAAAATAATAATTATTAGAAGTTTATATTCATAAACTAAAATAAATATAATAAAGATCATTGTTTATTAAATTATAAGTTAGCTTATAAATACAAACTTATAATAATTTATTGCTTATTAAATTATATGTTAATTTATAAAATAAACTAAACTAAATATAATTTATTAAATTGTAAATACCATTATATTTTAAATTATAAATGAGTTTATAAATAGAAATTTATAATAAACCAATGTTTATTAAATTAGAAATACCGTTGTATTTTAAATTATCATATATAGAAGTAATTGAAAAATTTCTGATACCTATAATGAGTTTTCAAAAAGAATAGAACCGGATTCCTCAACAATGACAAGTAATAATTAATGATATAATAAGTAACTAAAACTTTAACTCGTGCTATGCACGGAATAAAATAAATATATTTTAATAATATATTACATATTTACATTTTAATCGAGTTATTAAAAAGTAAGATAATATAAATTATACATGTGAAGAAAATATTAAAAAAAGTTATTTTCATGTTTATTTGGATAAAGAATTCAAAAAATTATTTAATTTGTATGTAATAACACCAATTAAGAAATCAGAAAATAATTTTAATTTTACACTAATTTCACTCCTTGTTTCTTTTAGACGATAATACAAGGCTTGTCTGCTGTTCAAATTGTTTATTTTAAAATTTATTTATAAAATCTTAGTATATATAAACTACTAACATGATCATTATATCATAGAATTTATAAAAGATAAGTATGAATTTTGCATATTTTTATAATTTCATACAACTAAACTTCAAAAAATCACTTTATTTTTTAAAACAATTTTGTATGATAAATTATATTAAATTTCACTTCACTTGATTTTATTTTGAGTTTCTTATATTATTAAGTTAATTCAAATGATGGTTATTACTTCAGAAAATTACATAATTTTGATATTAAATTATGTATATCACTAACAAATTTTAATTTTGTAAATTACATATTGTAAAAGTGGGATGTATATTGTGATAAAAGATAGAAATTAAAATGAACAAAACAAATTTAGAAAATATAGAAATTCTCATTAATCCTTACATTCTATGATAAACATATTAAGAAAACTAAAAAACTAATAATTAAATATATTATTTTATCTAAATAAAAATTAAATAGGTGAATGGAGTCCCAAATAAAGAAATATGTCTGTAAGAAGACCTACAAATTTATATATATTTATAATTATCATAATTTAATAGTATTTAATAATTAATATTTAAATTTGACTTTGTAAAAATAGTAAAAAATAGATATACTTAAACTTTCTATAATTTACATTTGATTCTTTTTCTATATATAGTTCTAACTAAAATCATAAATTAAATATTTGAATGGTGTTACCATATCAATTAATAAATTACTAATTAATGTAAGAACTAATAATTTATTGACATATATATTTTTGTATTTAATAAATTCAAAATTTTAAAAAAATTAGATTAAAAGTTTAAACTTTAAAGAGCTACTTACGTTTTGCTATAATATATAGTATAAATAATAATATAATCAAGTAATAACTAATAACTAATAACTAATGTTATATTTAGTTAATAACTTAAAAATTATAATATAAATAAATAATATACGTAATCTAACATATAATATAAGTAACATATAAATAATTAATACAAATTTATATAACTAACTTACTAATTTAATTTATAAACTAATAACTAATAAGTAATAACTAACTAAATAAGTAATAAGTAATAATTAATAAATAATAATATAATAAGTTTATAACTTATAATAACTAATAAGTTAAAAGTTATTATAAATTATTATTAGTTATTATAAAGTATACAATTCTAAAAATATATATATATATATATTTTAAAAAGCTTGAAAAACCCGCCCAAAGTCCACCCATAGGCCCGATGTCCGAGTTCTAGGCCTTAGCCTAAGCCCAAGTTCATATACCCTTAGAGCTGGGTTTGAGTTTATCCCTTCTAAAAAAGCCCAATTCAACTCAAAATTTAACGAGAGCCCATTGAAATTGGGGGGGTTGAGTCGCTGGCGGGTCGCGCCAAAATTACACTCATAAAGCCTTTTGAGTTTGATAAGGCTTTCTTTAAAACTTTAGATATAGGAAAAAGTTTTAATTATACACATTTTTTTTGTGTGTATAATGTTGATGCTTCGTTCTGCACAAATTATATAAAGATTGATAACTTTACATATGATCTTGTGATGGTGGTTACTTATCATCTCTGACTGTCAAATACTTGCGAAAAGGCATTTGAGAGCACCAGATGGTGCCGGCTAACGCCTCTCCGATACATAAGTTAAAATATAGCTCTTTGAGAAGAAATATAATTATTGAGAGAATATAAGTGTAAATTTCAGTTCATACTCTCTTATAGATAATCCCTTTATATAGAAAAAGGTAAGGCAGATATTTTGAATGACTCTCTCTTGATTTTAGCCAATCAAGATAATTATAGGCACGATTTTAGGCACCACTTTAGGCGTGATTTTCAGTATCATTTTAGGCATGACTTAAGGAAGCAAATTTTAAGTCATATTATCGGGTTGGCGTGCCCGATTACTCGGCTCGATAATTTATTTTCTATTGTGGTTAGTCATTTTTATAATAAAAAATATATCCATATCATATAATATGCACTTATAAAATTGTATAGTTAAATTTATGCATGTTTGTAATTAAAATTATATAATATTTAAAAGGTTAAATTAAAAGTTATGGATTATTAATTATATGATTTTTGATTATAAATTTGTAATTAAGATTAAATTAATAAATTTTCATGGTTATTGATTTATGAATCCGTGTAGGTTATTAATTATTTGTGTTAATATATGAAATGTAGATCATATTCCTAAAGCAACTTTTTTAAGAAAATTGCTTTGCAGTTTAATATTTCACTAAAAAATGTTGGGGTTGTGTTTCGTGTTTTTTGGCAGTTTAATTTGGGAGAGTTCGCTCGAACGGACGATAGACCGCTTGAGTGGTGCGCCGTGGGAACGTGTTTTATTGAGGCAGCTAAGTTTGCGACGGTCGCATGGTCTGACCTAATTTTGGATTTATTTAAGGGAAGGTCTAGTGAGAGTGAAATACAATATGAGAATATACTAGAGAGACTCAGGTTGAGACCAGAGAGTACAAAGAGATGCTCAAATTTATAGATCAGATAATGTAGAGTTAACTCTTATAATCTTTATTGATAATGACGAATTATTTTTTTATGTTCTTTCATAGAGATAGACAGTCAACTCAGCCATGTATCTTGTGTTCTTCTTAAATGTTCTTGTTTCATCTTTATTTGTTTTGTGTGGATTGAAACTTACTTTTTTTTTTCGTTGCGTTAGAGATTCGTGTCCTAAAAATCTAAACAAAAAATAAATGAGGGGTAGAAATTCAATTGAAGACTGTGATGTGCCAATTACAACACCGTCAAATTCAATATTTACTTACACTTAAGTCACTATTTTTCAGGTTTAATGCATTGAGAATTGTTAGATATATTTTGAGATTTTTATTTGATTTAATGCAACATAAGGATATGCATTTTTAGAAACCGGTCATGAGTTTTTAAGGGCTCTAGAAGGACTTTTAAAAAGGGACCCTCATAAATTTTATGGATGAAGATTTTTAAAAAATAAAATTAATATTTTTAAGTAATTTAGCACTTTTATTAGCTTTTTTATTTGTCTCGTAAATTGTTTTTGAATGACTAGAATTAATTTGGACTATCTACTAATAAAATAATTTTATTTTTTATTTAAAAGACTAACTTAAGTAGATCTTGATAAAGTTAGAATCAAAATAATTAGGAGCCTTTTAATTGATTGAGGCTAAGTTAAAATAAGTTATTTTTAAACTTAGTGTAAGATTTTATCTAAGTTGGGACCCTATTTTTTGAATAAGATTTAGGGGTTTTAGGCGGCTACCTTGACGGCTTATGCCCAAGGCCGGTCTTGTGCATTTTCCTAACAGAATTTTTAACCGTTAAATATGTCTTTACATTTTCACATAATTCAACGACTTTCATTGCATTAGGATAGAGATATATGTATTTTTAAAATAAAGAATCATAATTGTTAAATATGTTCCAAAATTTTCTTATCTTAAAATTGTATCTTGAACTTCTCATATGATGCAACAATATACATTGAAACAGAAGTCCAAAAATTTTATAGAGAATTCCAACTCACACAAAAGAAAAGATAAATGCAGAAAAACACAAACTTCGGTACTGTTTGGGTTTCAACTTTTAGGGAGAAAATTTTAATTTTTTCTCTTGGAAAACGAAAGTCACATTAATGGGTTAATTATATTGAAGTGATCCAACCAAGACTAATTACATATAAGAAAATATTGTGTTGGTTTACTTTAAGGTTTTCACAAAGCTAAAGCCAAGGGCTGGTTCTGAAGATTTTAAGGTTCAAAATGAGTTTGCGATATAAGGTTTCAATGTATTTTAAAATAAATTTAAAAATTAATTATAAAAATTTAAGTGAACAAAATATATTTGTAGTCATATTTCAACAAAATCTAATTTACGAAAAAAGTTGAATAGAATATAGTACCACTTATATATTAAACTTTTAACTTATATATTATTAGCTTTTTAACAATAAAATAATTTTTTTAATCAATATTTTGTGTTTGATTACAATTGATAAAAATAGAATTAATATTTTAGTATTAGAAAGTTATTACTTAAGTATATTATGAATCATAAATTTTATTTTTTATATTCTATTTATATTATTTTGGATTATAAAATTATCGGTGGCTTAGAATAATATTAAAATTATTGCAACTTAAAATAAATTAAACAAAAAAAATATAAACTTAAACTTGAGACCAAATAGATACAAATAATACTAGCTTACCACTTGTGCTCCATCTAACATAACTAAGAAGAAAAAACTAAAAATATATTTATATTGAATTTAAATACAAATAAGGCCCTAAATTTTAACAAAAAAATCAAAAGCCTAGGCGGCGGCCTTGCTCGCCTACCTTTAGGGCCTCGCCTACCTTTAGGGCTTGCCCTGCTAAAGCCTACACAGTGTTTGTTTATTTGTCTGGAACAAAAAATCAGGATTACTGCATTTTAATCAAGTTTAAGTCTTGTTTGACAACCTAGTTTTAAGTTAATTTTTTATTTAATGTTTTTAAGTTAAATAAACAAAAGGCAAAAAAGGCAAAAAGGTGAGAAAGTAAAAGTCTTAAGTGTTGTTATTAGTTTTTAAAATTTATTTTTACATAATTTTATGTTCAATACGGATCTTGTTTGATAGATTTCGATGTGTAAATTTTTAAAATAAAAATAAATGTGTATAATAAAAGTTATGATATTTTTAAAATATGTATAAAAATATTTTATAAAAAAAATACCAAAAGTTTGAAAGGCTAAAGGCCAATAGGCAAAAAGTAGAGATTAAGTATTGAAGTTCAAATTACTTGTTGTAAAAAGACAAAAATATCCAACTTAAAACCAGTTGCCAAATAAGTCTTACCATCGCCTGATTACAACTGTAAAAAAAGACTGGCAATGGACAACGTAATGCAATGGGCAACATAATGCACATTAACTTAAACCTATATCTATGGTTATCATATCTTGTTGTATATCTTAATTAGATACTAAGAAATGACTCATGTCTAAAGATATTTTTAATAAATTTCTTCGGTAACACAAGCATATAGAAGTCAATTGTAAATCAATTGAAAGTGACAACAAATCTCCTACGATTTAAAACTTCACCTATAAGACCTATAAGAATGATACCATGTTCAACCTAAGCAAAGATATTTATGTCAAAATAAAATGTGAATAACAAGTTATAATGGAACTATCTTCAACAAAAAAATATTTATAAATTAGTAGCATAAATGGATAACCATTTCACTTTATCAAATTTCAGTGCCTTTATTAAATGAGTAACACAATTCAACATTTTTTTTATACGGATCAGTAATAAAACACAATAAAAAAAACAATTCTTCTCCTCATTTCTGACCAACAACCAAACACAAAATAAATACCTATATGACTAAACTCAAAATTCTAGCCAGGGTAATAACTCAACAAAATAATTTAACTAAAATTTAACTAACTAATACAATTTTAAGCAAATTAAAATGACCATTTTGTTACTAATCAACTTGAAATCTATACTGTAGTTCTTGAACCTTTTTTTCAACTCTTTCATTTGGTGAGTCCTCCAATACTTTCTCCTCTTACCTTATAAAGAAGAGAAAAATTGTAGGGACTCGGTCCATTTTATTTTAGGATAAATTACACTTATATTTCCTGTATTTAAGAATTATATCACTGTCACCCTCTCTATTATCTGAAATATTATTGCATCCCCTTACTTTTTTATTTTTGTAACACTTAGGTCCAAAAGAATGTTAATTTTTAGACGAAAAAATGGTATTTTCACACTTACATTTCATGTTTTCTTTGTTTTCACACTTACATCCCATGTTTTCTTTGTTTTTTATTTTTTTTAATTACAAAATTTTATTTAAAAATATTTAATTAAAAAATAAAAAATTACTAAATACAAAAATAAGTAAAATAAAAACATAAAATTTAATTTATTAATTTATT
>JAULJZ010030855.1:0-15109 GCA_032270985.1 Heliamphora pulchella
CCTGCCTGGCAAACCGCGCCCAAGCGCGCATGCCTTATGCGTTCCAATCGGTTCACTTGGACCGAGCGATCGGTTCACTTGGACCGAGCGATCGGTTCAAAAGACTGGTTCAAGCCGGCCCAATCCGGTTCAATTTTGTTCTTTTAGGTCATTTTAACATTATTTTACTGCTATTTTGACCGGTCATTACCGATTCCCACTGTCTTCGAATGTTTCAGATCCAACTATGGTCCCTATTTTGCTTAATTGAGCTTCTAAAATTCACTTTTACCTTATTGGAGCATAAAACGTTATTTTTTCAATTGTTTAAAATGTTGGGTATTATTCTGGTAGACATAAATTGTTTTAATGGCAGAATGTGCTGAGAAAAAGAGGCCGGAAGCTTCCAGTAGCTATGTGCGTAAGACCACCATGTGTAACGTGAAGTTCGAATTTGAAAAGTTTGATGAAACTAACAATGTCGATATGTTGTGTGGTAGTGCGA
Source organism: Heliamphora pulchella (assembly GCA_032270985.1). Classification (NCBI taxonomy): domain Eukaryota; kingdom Viridiplantae; phylum Streptophyta; class Magnoliopsida; order Ericales; family Sarraceniaceae; genus Heliamphora; species Heliamphora pulchella. The sequence goes on from JAULJZ010030855.1 coordinate 485, forward strand.
GGTGATAGATGTTTTAATCCAATAAGAGTTTGCATATTACCTTGGGAGACAAACCTGAGCATATGACGGTTAAAGATTGTGACAAGTTGAATCGTCAAGCTTGTGGCACAATCCGATTGTGCCTTGCCAAAAATTGGAAATACTTTGTTATTAAGGAGTCAAAAGCTAAATATGTTTGTACGAAATTGTAGGAGAAATTTATGATGAAAAACATAGAGAGCTGCCTCTACTTGAAGAAGAAAGCTCTTTCGATTCCCATTTCATGAAGGTATTTCTATGTTCGACCATCTGAATGATTATAATAAAATTCTTGTTGATCTACAAAACGTGGATATCGTGATCCAAGATGAAGATAAGACTTTTTTATTGCTAAATTTCTTGCCTGATAATTACGAGCATTTAATTACCACACGTCTGTATGGGAAGGAAAAATCAATTTTAACGATGTATCTAGTGTTTTGACTAATAATGAGGACCATAAGAAAGACAAGCAAGTTCATCGAGTTACATCCAACGAAGTCCTCACAGCAAGGGAAAGATTAGAGTCAAAGCAGCCTGGAAAGAGGAGAAGTTTCGTACTAAATCCCATGGTGGTTCATCAAGAAGATAGGCCAAAAACAAATGCGCCTTCTGCCGCACTTGGCACTAGAAGAAAGATTGCCTAAAACTAAAAGGGCAACTAATGACGAAATCTTCTACTACCAATTTGCCAATGATGATGTACATTCAAACATTGCCTTGACATATTCATCATTCATTTTCCATCTTAATGAATGGATTCTTGACTCTGAGTGTACCTATCATATGTGTCCCAATCATGACTGATTTTTTTACTTCACGGAGATAGACAGGGGAACAATACTTATGGGCAACAACAACGGCTATAAGACTTGGAGATAAGTCGTATCCATATCAAATTACATGATACAAATTGCAAGTTCAGTATGTACCGAACTTGCAGAAGAATCTCATCTCACTAAGAACTCTGGACTCTAAGGGGTTTAGAATCACTATTGAAGATGGAATTCTCAAAGTAGTAATGGGAGCTCTTGTGGTTATGAAAGGTATCAAACGAACCAACTTATACTTCCTGCAAGGAAGCACAATTGTAGGTGGAGCTTCTACCATATGCGAGAAGCTAGACGAAATCAATGATGACATCGCCAGACTATGAAACATGCAATTGGGGCATGCCGGGGAAAAAGGCTTTGCAAAGCCTTTCAAAGCAAGGCTTACTCAAAGGTGCCAAGACATGGAAGTTGTCTTTCTGTGAACATTGTGTTATAGGAAAGGATGCTCAGATCAAGTTCGGAACAGCAATCCATCGTACATAAGGGACACTTGACTATGTGTATATCAATGTTTAGGAACTGAATCGAGTTCAAATGACACGCAGATGCACCTAAATCTATTTGTAATCCGGGGACCTATCAAACTTGCATCTTTAAGCAGTAACCACTGGTTTGTTACTTTTGTCGATAATTATTCTCATCTTGTTTAGATGTACACGATGAAGCATAAAAGTGAATAGTTAAATATCTTTCTTGACTTGAAGAATATGACGAAGACTCATATCAACAGAACGATTAAACGGCTCAGATCAGATAATGGAGGGGAATACATAGCAGATCCCTTTATGGATGTATGCCGGAAATAGGGTATCGTCAGACACTTCGCCGTGCAAGAACACCGCAACAGAATGGGATGGAAGAATACATGAACCGTACTTTATTGGAGAAGGTCCGATGCATGTTATTGGGTGCCGAATTAAGCAACCAATTTTGGGTTGGAACTGTGACATATGCTTGCCACCTAATCAACCGTCTACCTGCAGCTGTTATTTGTGGAAAAACACTTATAGAAATGAGGACAGGTAATCATGCTACTGATTACGATATGCTACATATTTTCTCATGCCTTGCTTATTTTCATGCTCAGGATAGTAAGCTCAATCCTAGAGCCAAGAAAGCAAAGTTCATAGGCTTTAGTTCTAGTGTGAAAGGGTACAAGCTATGGTGTATAGAGTCGAAGAAGGTCGTAATCAGCAGAGACGTAACATTCAGCGAATCTGAAATGCCTAAGCCACATAAGCATGAAGTCTTTAGTGAAAGCAACAAAACAGTTAGTGATTCATCGAAGGTGGAGTACACTCTAGTATTAATAGAGGATAATGATGAGGAGAATCGACAAGATGAGGTTGATAGTCTAATCACAGCACCTCCACCTGAATTAATTGCAATGAATAGGCCGAGAAGAGAGAACAGTAAGCTGGCTCGATATGCAGAATATGTCATGTATGTAATACCAGCAATTGAGGATGACATCCCAACCACTTACAAAACGGTCATGCAATCCAGTAAAAGAACTGAATGGTTGACAGCCATGGGTGATGAGATGCAGTCTCCTCACAAGAATTAGACTTAGGAGCTTGTGTCGCTTTCCAAAGGAAAGAAGGCAATTGGATGTAAGTGGGTTTTCACCAAGAAAGAAGATCTAGCCACCGAAAATAGAGTGCGTTTCAAAGCCAGATTGGTAGCCAGGGGCTATTCTCAAACTAAGAGAATTGGCTATAATGAGGTATTCTCTCCAATTGTGAAGCATTCCTCCAATGGTATTTTACTAGCTTTAGTTGCACAGTACAATTTGGAATTAGCTCATCTCGATGTGAAGACTGCATTTCTACACCGTGATTTAGAAAAAGAGATCTATAAATCTCAACATGATGGTTTCAAAGAAACTGGTAAAGAAAAATGAGTTTGTAGTTTGAAAATATTTCTCCATGGCTTGAAGCAGTCATCTCGGCAATAGTATAAACTGTTCTCGCTTCATGATTGATTAAAAATACACTCGCAACCAATTTGATTATTGTATGTATTTTAAAAAACTTGCAGATGGTCCCTTCATTTTTTTTCTTTTATATGTTGATGATATGTTAGTCCCATGTAAAAGCAAGGTGGAGATAGTTTGTTTCAAAGCTCAATTGAGGATGAAAATTACGAGAGATAGGACGAAATGCACATTTCACCATATTCAAAAGCAAAATCTGACGAGGATACTACAACGTTTTGGTATGGATATAAACGCTAAGCCGATGATTACTCATCTTGCCCTACATTTTAAGTTCAGTGCATCAACGTCTCTTAGCACTGAAAAGGACTGAGAATTTATGTCTCAAGTTCCTTATGCAAGTTTGGTAAGTAGCTTGGTGTATGCCATGGTGTGTACGAGGCCTGATAACTCCCAAGCCACTAGTATGGTTAGCCATTATATGCATAACCCAAAAAAGACACTAGTAGACAGCTAAATGGATACTACAGTATATTCTGGAGACTTGGGAGCTTGTGCCACTTTCCAAAGATAAGAAGGTTATTGGACGTAAGTGAGTTTTCACCAAGGATGATCCAACCACCATAGACGAAGTGCGTTTTAAAGCTAGATTGGTAGAGAAAGGCTATCATCAAATTGAGGGAATTGACAATAATGAGGTATTCTCTCCAGTTGTGAAGCATTCATTCATTTGTATTTTAGTAGCTTTAGTTGCACAGTACGATTTGGAATTAGTTCAACTCGATGTGAAGACGACATTCTACAAGGTGATTTAAAAGAAGAGATCTATATGTCTCAGCATGATGCTTTCAATGAAACTAGTAAAGAAAAACGGGTCCGTAATTTGGAAAAATCTCTTTATGGATTAAAGCAGTTATCTCGGCAATGGTATAAATTGGTCGATCGCTTCATGATTGATAAAAAATACACTCGCAACAAATTTGATTAATGTGTGTATTTTAGAAAACTTATAGATGATCCCTTCATTTATTTTCTTTTATATGTTGATGATATGTTGGTCGCATGTAAAAGCAAGGTGGAGATAGCTTGTTTGAAAGATCAGCAAAGTCGTGAGTTCGAAATGAAGGATCTAGGAGTAAGAACGAGGAATTTTGGAGATCGAAATTACGAGAGATAGGACTAATGTAAAACCACTAGGTGAGAAGAAGAGGAATTAGAGATTAGGAGAGAAGAACAGAAATTAGGGGAAAAAACAGAAAGGGAGGAGAAATCACACAATAAGCACTCAATATTATTAATCAAAGTCTGATCAATACATTAAAAGATCATTTTATTTATAAGCCTAAAGCTGAACTAAAAATAGAAACTTGAATCCTTAACTAAAGGAAATAAAATCATATAATATCCTAAACTATTAGAAACAGAAATAAAATCTAAATGATACGATATCTAAATAAAATAAAATAACATAATAGAATATCTAAATAATATAATATCTTACTAATATAGGAAAAACGAATAAAATCTAATAATATAACACCGTATATTGTCCACATCATTCTCCTCCGCTGAGAAAAAGAACTTGTCCCCGAGTTCGGCCAGAGGTAGTACTGGATGCGCTCATGCCAAATAATCAAGTATTGTGAATAGGACAACCACTTCAAGATTTGAGAGGGCCAATAAGTCTGGAATGTGAACCAGTTGACGAGATCCACAAAACAAGGCTTGATAACCAATAGAAAATTTTCAACACCTATAAAATCAACCTAGCCGAAGCTGACGGAAGAAGCAGGAGAAGGAGAAGATATTGTAACAGTAGGCTCATGCTGAAGATAATCCACGGGTGATGAAAGCATTTGCGGTGAAGGAGTGTCAGGCATGGGTGGAGCTGGAGGGGTAGGAGAATGTGCAACATTCTTGGGCCCAAAAACTGGCGGTGAGGAAATGGGCTTCAGATGAAGAAGTGCTTTTTTCTCTAAATAAACCTCTACCGTGAAAGTATCCTCATAGACATCTTCTAAGTTGTTATAAAAGTGCAACGTCTCATTTTGGATTTCTTGACGTAAGCCAGCAAGAAATTGAGAAGCAACAGTAAATGAGGTGCGACAAGTGTCTGGAAATTTTAATAAATTTGCGAACTCGACAAAATAATCAGAGACACTAGAATCTTGTAGTGTGATATTGTTGCAGAATAATGGATGCCTATGAAATGCTATAAGGAATTGGTTAAGGCGATCTATGTTCCTCCGGAAAGAGTGCATGATGCCGTGAATATTGTGCATAGTTTCGTCAACGAAATCCTTTTTTTTTAACTGTCTTTTTTAATCTCTTTTTTTTCTTTTTTTTTTCGTTTCCTCTTCTTTTTCTTTTCTTTTATGACACTTCTTGTTCTTTTTTTTTTCTCTTTTTTTTCTCTTTTTTTTACTCGTTTTCTCTTTTGTTTTTTACTCGTTTTTTTCCTTTTTTTTTTTTGAAAAGAAAAGAAAAAAATTAAACCTACAACTCAAAGCCTTGCTCGTAAGAGTTCCTTAGGTGGTGCAGCCGGGGTAGCAATAGATTTTGTTGGCGGATGGGCATAGGCAAAGATTTCGTGTGGTAAAAGAAATGGTTTTTGACTAAAGGCGAAGAATTCATATGGTAACAAGAAACGTTGGAAAAGTTTGTGTGGTTTGACGAAAACAGAAAGTAAAGACATCGTAGAGAAATGAGATGGACGTAAGATAATTATAGAAAAAGAAAATCTATGATACCAGATGATATAGAACCACTAGGTGAGAAGAAGAGGAATTAGAGATTAGGAAAGAAGAACAGAAATTAAGGGAGAAAACAGAGAGAGGGGGAGAAATCACACAATAATCACTCAATCTTTATTAATCGAAGTCTGATCAATACATCGAAAGATCATCTTATTTATAAGCTTAAAGTTGAACTAAAAATAGAAACTTGAATCCTTAACTAAAGGAAATAAAATCATATAATATTCTAAATTACTAGAAACAGAGATAATATCTAAATGATATAATATTTAAATAAAATAAAACAAAAAAATATAATATCTAAATAATATAATATCTTACTAATATAAGAAAAACGAATAAAATCTAATAATATAACGCAGTATATTGTCCGCATCAAGGACGAAAGGCACAGTTCATCTTACTCAAAAGTAATATTTGACAAGGATGCTACAATATTTTGGTATGGATACAAACGCCAAGCCGGTGAGTATACCTCTTGCCCCACATTTTAAGCTAAGTGCATCGATAGGTAGCTTGATGTATGCCATGGTGTGCACGAGGCCTGATATCTCCCAAGCCATTAATATGGTTAGTCGTTATATGCATAACCCACAGAAGGCACACTGGCAGGCAATTAAATGGATACTATGGGGACTTGGGAGTTTATACCGTTTCCCAAAGGGAATAAGGCTATTGGATGTAAGTGGGTTTCCACCAAGAAAGATGATCCAACCACCAAAGACGGAGTAGTTTTAAAGCCAGATTATATAAGGAACTACTGAACTCAATCATTTGCCGTCGTTACTTTAGTTTTCTATTGACGTCTATCCTATAAAGGTACTCAAATTGGATCAGTGATCGGGTTCTAGGTTTCCTTGTAAACCAAATTGGTTACTTCCAATTACGTAAATTAATAATTCAAACCGCACTCCAAGGTAGGGTATTACCCATTTTTATAGGAACTTCTACACCAGAAACAATGCTATCTCCAATTCTAGCCCCTCTGAAATGTACAATATATGTGATCTCACCATTCCCATAGTATATGAGACAAATGTATGCAGTTCAATTAGGGTCGTATTCTATGGTTACGATTCTACCATATATATTTTTTTCATTCTGTCGAAAATCGTTTTACGGTATAAAATAATAATATCCTCTCTAATTGTGAAGCATTACTCCAATCGTATTTTACTAGCTTTATTTGCACAGTACGATTTGGAATTAACTCAGCTCCATGTGAAGATGGCATTTTTATGTGGTGATTTAGAAGAAGAGATCCATATTTCTCAATATAATGGTTTCAAAGAAACTAATAAAGAAAAATGGGTCCGTAGTTTGAAAAGGTCTCTCTATGGCTTGAAGCAGTCATCTCAGCAATGGTATAAATTGGTCGATCGCTTCATGATTGATCAAAAATACACTCGCAACCAATTTGATCACCGTGTGTATTTTAGAAAACTTGCAAATGGTCCCTTCATTTATTTGCTTTTATATGTTGATGATATGTTAGTCACATGTACAAGCAATGTGGAGATAGCTTGTTTGAAAGCTTAACTGAGTCATGAGTTCGAAATGAAGGATCTAGGAGAAGAACGAAGAATTTTGGGAATGAAAATTACGAGAGATTGGAGAAAAGCCTCAGTTCACCTTACTCAAAAGCAATATTTGACGGGAGTACTACAACGTTTTGATATGGATACAAATGCTTAGCCAATGAGTACTCCTCTTGCCCCACATTTTAAGCTCGGTGCATCAATGTCTCCTAGCACTGAAAATGACTGAGAATTTGTCTCAAGTACCTTATGCAAGTTTGGTAGGTAGCTTGATGTATGTTGTTGAGATAAAATTTGGGTGTTGAATTTACCCTAATACGTATTATTAATATATTTAGGAAAGAAAAATACTACAAAGACTATACTATCCACATCAACTAAATATACATTACCAAATAATCCTTAACACTCTCTCTCAAGCAAGATAATATATATCGCATAGACCCAACTTGTTATATAGCAACTTCAATCGCAGTTTGCACAAAGATTTAATAAAAATATCAGAAAGCCGCATGCTTGTAGCTACATAGGGAGTAATTATCACACCACTTTCTACCTTTTATCAAACTAGATGACAATTGACCTCAATATGTTTTGTTCTTTAATGGAAGACTGGATTTAAGGCAATATGGATTGCAGCTTGATTATCACAGTACATATTCATAGGCAATTTTACATCAATAGCTATTTCTTCTAGGAAGTGTTTAATCCACATGATCTCACAGGTGGTATGGGCCATAGCTCTATATTCGGCCATAGCTCTATATTCGGCTTCTGCACTAGACCTCGCGACAACTGCTTGCTTCTTACTTTTTCAAGTGATAAGATTGCCACCCAAAAAGGTACAATATTCTGTTGTAGATCTTCTGTCTGATAGAGCTCTTGCCCATTCTGAATCTATTAAAAGCCTCAACACGTAAGTGACCATTGGCTTGGTAAAACAGACCACGATCCGGATGAGCCTTAAGTTACTTTACTATTCTAAGAACTGCTTCCCGATGTGGAAGACGAGGAGCTGACATATATTGACTAACCACACTGACAACCAATGAAATGTCTGGACGGCAAATAGTGAAATAGTTCAGCTTACCAACCAAGCGACGATATCGATCAGGGCCAGATAGTAACTCCCTGTGATCAATGCACAGCTTGACATTAGGATCCATAAGTGTCTACTGGTTTCAACCCCAATAAACCTATCTCTGTCAAAATATCTATCGTATATTTTCTTTGTGACAAACTAATTCCATCCTTAGACCGGGCTACTTCAATACCCAAGAAGTTCCTAAGTTTTCCCAAGTCTTTAGTATGAAACTGATTTTGAAGAAAGGTTTTTAACTCAGCAATGCCTTTCTCATCATTTCCAGTTATAATAATGTCATCTACATAAACAATCAATAGAATTTTTCCTCTCTTAGACGTGAGGGAGAAAACAGAATGATCTGACTGGCAACGACACATTCCAAATTTCAACACTGCATCACTGAACTTTCCAAACCAAGCTCTAGGTGATTGTTTAAGGCCGTAAATTGCTTTCTGAAGTCTACATACCTGAGTAGGCTCCCCTAAGCAACAAACCCAGGAAGTTGCTCCATGTACACTTTTTCATGGAGATCACCATGAAAGAACGCATTCTTCACATCTAACTGGAATAGTGGCCACCCAAGGTTGGCAACAAGCGATATAAGAATCCGAACATAATCAATTTTAGCCACGGGTGAGAAGGTCTCAGCATAGTCGACGCCACAAGTCTGTGTATACCCTTTAGCAACAAGACGAGCCTTGAAACGCTCAACAGAACCATCAGGATGATATTTCACAGTGAAGACCCAACGGCAACCAACGGTGGATTTTCCAGAGGGAAGAGGGACCAATTGCCGGTATCATTGGCAAGAAGAGCAGACGTCTCATTTTCCATAGCTGTCCTCCACTCTGGAAGAGATAAAGCCTCCTTAACAGAATCCGGAACACGCACAGAAGAAACAGAAATAGTAAAGGCACGAAGTGAAGGGGATAAATGATCAAAAGAGACGAACTGAGCAATGAGATGAGAAGTACAACTACGTCTACCTTTGAGAAGGGCAATAGGAAGTGACTCAGAGTCGAATGGCGCAGCAACAGTAGAAGGACCGGACGAATCTTGCAACACGAAAGAAGCAGGAGAAGGCACCAGAGGAGCGGACGAGGGCTTGGGACGACAAGCATACACCTGTAATGGTGGCAAGAAGGAACAAGAGATGAAGGGATGAGACAAAGGAGACACGATGAGGGACCACGAGGGGTAGGAGGAGAAAAGAAGGACGAAGATTCATGAAAAGTAACATCGGCATAGACAAAGTGGCAACGAAGTGTGGGAGAATAAAACTTGAAGCCGCACCGCGTCCAAGAATATCCCAGGACAACGCACTTAACAGACCGGGGATCCAATTTGTCTTTACAAGGATCTAAGACATGAGCATAGCAGGTACACCCAAATATCTTGGGAGGTAAAGAAAAAAGAGGACAAGTCAGAAATAACACTGGGTGAGGAATTTGACCACCCAAAACCGTAGAAGGTAGACGGTTCACAAGGTAACAGGCAGTAAGAACAGCATCACTCCAAAAATATTTAGGGACATGCATTTGAAATAAAAGAGCTCTAGTAACTTCCAGCAAATGGCACAACTTGCGCTCAGCAACTGTATTTTGTTGTGGAGTACGAGCACAAAAGGACGAATGAATAATATCATTATCATCAAAAAAATTGAGATTAAGAGGCATGAAAATATTCACGTGCATTATCGGAACGAAAAACACGAATTTAAGCATCAAACTAAGTTTTGATTTCCATATGAAAGGATTTAAAAACAGAAAACAACTCTGATCTATTTTTCATTAGATAAAGATATGTCACGTAAGAGTAGTCATCAACAAAAATACAAAATACTGAAAGTCGAACAAGGACTTGACATGCATGGAGCCCCAAATATGTGAATGAACTAAGTGAAAAGGACTAGACACACGACTCTCAACCCAAGGTGAAAAAGACACCCGGTGATGTTTACTAAACTGACACACTTCACAGGGTAAAGACTTAATAGGGCTGCAAGAAGGTATCATCAACTTCAAATTGCGAAGAGATGGATGTCCCATACGACAATGATACTAGTAAGGAGTAACAGATGACTGAAGTGCCACAAAACTGGATGAGTCATTAGCAACAAAATAATAAAAGTTGCTCCTTTCATGCCCGCCACCAGTCTTCTTCCTTGTCTTGAGATCCTGAAAATCACAATGTGTGGGAAAGAAAGTCACGGAACAGTTAAGAGATTTAGTATGTTTACTAATAGACATAAGACTAAAAGGAAATTAAGGAAGAGAGAATACAGAATCTAGAGAAAGGAAAGAGTTAAGAGGGGCAGTGCCCAAACCAATGATATGAGTGATAGAACCATCTGCCAAGGTGACACTAGACAATTTACTAATAGGACGAAGATCTAAAAGAATGGTAGATGTGCCAGTCATATGATTAGATGCACCAAAATCAAGGATCCATGGGGTTTGGGAGGCAAAACATGTTAGGGAGGTACCTGTCTGGGCTAAGGTAGCAGTAGAAGAGGATATTGAGGAAGAGGACTGTGTAGATAATAACCGATGGTATTCTTCCTCTGGAATAGAGACCACTCTAGTAGCTAAGCCAGACGGAATAACAAATGAGACATCCGCCTCATGAATACTAACCTGATGTGCTGTAAGACGTCCATAAAAATCCCAACAATGTTCAACAGAATGGTTCTCCAAACCACAATTAGTGCACTTGCGAAGGCCACGACCAAAGCCACGACCTCCTCGACTATGCTCATAGCCACTGCGACCACCACGACCACGATTACTGCTAGAAGGACCACCTTCGAAATGCCGACCTCAACCCATAGTAGTGACTAATATAGAATGATCATTAAGCAATTGAATAGAGATACTGGAGTCAGATAAGGAAGTCTGTCGAAGCCGACTAAAAACCTCACTGAGAGAAGGCAAATTCTTAGCACCCAAAATTTGAGAGCGGACAGGATCAAAGGAGTGAGGTAAGCCAGAGAGAAACCGAGCAACATGCATGGACTCACGTTACTGCATAGATTTAATATCATCAGTAATTGGTTAACAAAGATTCAGCTCTTCAGAGTCACATTTAAACTTGACATAATACTTCTCTAAAGAGAGATCATCAATAGCAAGGGAGAAATAAGTCTGATGAAAATCATAAATACAACGGAGATTATTAACCCCAGAATATAATTCTTGAACTTGTTTCCACACATGTTTAGCGGTAGATAAAAAAACCAGAGTTCCACTAATTTTGGAATCCATACTATTCCACAAACAAATTCGAATCTAAGCATCTGTAGCATTCCAATCAGCATATTTGGGATCAGTAGTAGCAGGGGATCATCAATTAAAAATTGATATTATTTCTTGCCAAGAAAAGAAACTTCAACGGTCTTTACCCATTGTGCATAATTACTTCCATTTAGCCGAATAAACGTAATAGATAACGGATCGTGGCCCCACAAAGAGCTAGAAAGAACATCACATTTCAAATTCATACCAAACAAATCAGACCAAAAGAATAACGTTGAACTATTAAACCAAACTGTCCAACACATGGAGAGTAACAACCCATCAAAATAAGTTGAATACCCAACTAGGCCACTGGTTTGACTCGTTACCATCGCGGGTTATAGACATTGGAGCCTGGGAACCCATCACGAAGGCACTGCAGCACTTGAAGTCGTGTGCTAGGGTTTGAGACCACTGATGAAGGTTTCGAAGACGGCAACGATTGATGAATGGTGCTAGGGTTTGCGACAGCTAATGAAGAGGTTTTAGTGATGGTGGCGACTGATGGACAACGAAGAAGATGACGGCGATGAACGATGACGAAGAAGATAATCGGCACAGAAGACGACGACGGTAGACGATGGCGATGACGATGATAGGGTTTTGGTGGCGGCGACTGATGAAACGTAGAAGAAGGTGCTAATGGCTAAGAATGATGATTCTAGGGTTTCAGTAGGTTAACTATGCCCTGATACCTTGTTGAGAAAAAATTAGGGTGTTGAATTAACCCTAATACGTATTATTAATATATATATATATATATATATATATATATATATAGAGAGAGAGAGAGAGAGAGAGAGAAAAGAAAAATACTACAAAGACTATACTACCCACATCTACTGAATATATAATTACCAAATAATCCCTAACATGTGCCATGGTGTGCACGAGGTATGATCTCTCCCAAGCCATTAGTATGGATAGTTATTATATGCATAACCCACGAAAGGCACACTGGCAAGCAGCTAAATGGATACTACAGTATATTTTGAGGACTTTGGATTGTGGATTGCAATTTGAGATAAGTGGTGCACTTGATAATCTTGTGGTTGGCTATATTGATTTAGAGTAAGCTCGAGGTCTAGATAAACGTCACTCAACTACAGGTTATGCTTTTATGATGGATGGTGGACCAATAAGTTGGCGTTCTACTTTGCATTCAATAGTTGCACTATCAACGATAGAGAATGAATACATGGTAGTTGCAGAAGCCATTAAAGAAGCTATCTGGTTACAGGAATTGGTAGCAAACTTGAGAATTAAGTATCGTCTACTGTGACAATCAGATTGTGATTCATTTGGCAAAGAATTAGGTTCATCACGCCAACATGAAGCATATAGATGTTCGTTTTCATTTTATTCGTAAGATTCTAAAACAAGGGGAGATATTGCTTTAGAAGATCAGTACATTAGACAATTCAGCATATATGTTGACAAAGATTGTTACTAGGGTCAAGTTCCAACATTATTTGAACTTGATAAATATCTCGCATTGTTGAGCAACCGAGGGTGCATGGCAACTATGGCACACATTTGAAGACAGCGTTGAATTGTTTGGGAGAAAGATTGTCACCAAAGTGGAGATTATTGAAGAACTGAGATCTAAGAATCTAGCCAGATCAGCTGAAAATCTTGACTTGAGATGAGATTATAATCACCCACAAATGTTGACTGATCAGCCTCCATTGGAACAGAGGTTTTTTCTCCTATACATAGATGTGTTCTCAGCAAATGTATCGTGTGCATGTGACGAGAGAAATATAGAGAGTTTTCTAAGTTGAGTGATTTGTATAATTCATACTTTTAGTGAAAATCCGATGCTCGTGAACGTAGGTAATTTGTCGAACTACGTATCTCGTTGTCTCTTATGTTTATGTGTTTATTCTGGGAATTTTTTGCACATCACTTAACTCCTAAACAATTTCATATAACGAATAATAGGACACAGATGCTAGTTATCTAAAATCGTGATGCAATTGAAAAAAGCTCCAAACTAGCTCTCGAAAACAATGTTAGATATCAACAAACACCAACTATCAATCAAACACCAAACCAAATATAAATTCTACACTCTTCAAGCGTAACAGACCTGCAATCTCTTCGAGGCATTCCAATCCGTTTCGCCATGACGGATTACGATAATCTCTGCGTAAGCCGATTCATCATTGGAGCCAGATAAGCAGTCGCCATTGCAAACAAACTGAGGTAAAACCCTATCGAAAAAACGTTTAGAAGCCCCACAGACAAATTACAGAACCATTAATGGTTGAGCCAACATTGATGAGTGACGACGTACATAAACAGTTGGCGGAATCAGAAACTGAATTCTTCCCATTTCAATTTCATGATTTGAGGAGTTCAGGTTTATTAAAGAAACTGCAATTGAACTTTGAATAACATGAACGTCATATACATATTACGGACCTGGAATCGGGATCCGCCATGAGAAGAATAAGTAAAAGAAGTGATTTGCGCTAGAGAAATGCACTGGCGGACTCGCACGATGAAGCTGAAAGCCGGAAAGCAATTGCCGAGGAGAATAAATATAGGGAGATTTGGTGACGTACACGCCTTGTTTTTTTTTTTAAATAGAAGATTTGGGTATGAACCTATTCTTGTTTAAGGATAAGTTCCAAACTATAATTATGTTTCACTAAGTTTTGCTCTTAATTATTATATCAAAAAAACATATTTTTAAATAATACTTTTTATATACACGACGCCAAACTACATCCTTACAATTAATGGATGTGTGTTTCTTCCCCATCTTCGTTGGAGGCTGTTTCACCGGTGACTTGATATTCTTCGATATCTTCATCGCAACTTTTGAAGCCTTCTCTGCCTACACTTACAATGGCGTCGCCAACTTCTTCTTCTCAGGCAATGTCACCGTTGCGGTTTTCATAACCTTCTTTAGCTTTGACAAGGCTTTTATCATCTCCACAACCTTTTTTGCTTTCACTAGAGTAGCACATTTCATCTTCGCCACTGCAACATTCTTTACTTTTTTGACGCCTTTCTTCGTCTGTCTTTCGCCACCGTCGTCGCCACAGCTGGAGCTTTCTAAACGGCGACAAAGGCCGGCTTGGCCACCGTGGGCAACTTGAACGAGTGATTCATTTGCACGAGCTTTTCTAGAGGCGACAAGCTTTCACTATTGAACG
>JAULJZ010030866.1:0-15107 GCA_032270985.1 Heliamphora pulchella
TGGCTTTGTGGTTGAGTTAGCTCCCACCATATGATTGCATGACCTGTATTACAATTTACAGTCTATTTTCTATTGGGTTTCGGCTCACAATGTGGGATTTTTGCTGTAAAACTTTTTTTAGGTGAGCATGAGGAGTTGACCTGGTTGCAGAGGTGATGGAAGACTTACTATAGTTTTTTTCTTTTTGAGACATGTACTTTTACATGTGATGCCTGTTTAGGCTGGTTTTGTACGCCTTTTGGCAATATACTTATTCATGTATGAGAATGCATGTTTACAGTTTTATGAGAGTTGAACTTTGTAATCTTTTATTCAAATGTTGTATTTGATTTCCAATTATGAAAAATCTATTTTTTTTAAATGGGTGTTTTGGTGGGTTTTCGCGTGACCCGGATGATTGGGGCGTGACAGAATACCTGAAACATCTTTTAGATAAACATGTTAAGGTGTTGACTCAATTGTTTGAAGGTGTCAACACACTTGCAAGATTCAAGTATTCTTTGCGTTAAGGTGTTAACTCAAATATCAATTTGGGTTAACACAAAATATTCTTTGATAAGAATACTTAAGTGTCAATCCATTTGAGAGATGAGTCATTTCATATAGTTAAAGGTGTCAACTCATTTATCAATTAGTGTTAACACTATCTTTTTAAAAATAATGAATAATATCTTTTTAAATCAATTTTACTTGAAAAATAATTTATTAAAATCATCAAAATCTAAATAAAAAAGTTCTTGGGCTACTACAATACTTCTCGATCAAAACATATCAACAAACAACCCTCGGAGCCGCCTTAAACAGTCACCACCGCTGGCCACCCGTTGGTGCTGCCGACAGCACTACATTAGCCTCTTCTCGAGGCTTTTTCGACCTCTTCTCGAACTCCGTTTTGTCTCCTTTTTTTTATATGTAGCTAACAAATTATACTATCTTTCTGTAAAAAATCCGATTCAAAAATATTGAGAAACACAGCTTTTGATAGCCGCCGAACCACCATTGCCGCTGCTGTCGCACCGCCTGTTGTGTTGCCAACTTCCACAGGCTGTTCCGGCTTCTTCCGAGCTCCATTTTTGTCTTCATTTTTAAAAAAAAATAGCTTACGAAATATACTCTTTTTTTTGTAAAAATCCCTGGTTCAAAAATAGCCCAGAAACACCCATCGAAAACCTCTAAAGAAGCTATTGCTACCTACCTATGCCGCCCTGCCTTGCGCCACCTGGTTTGCCTTCTTTTCGTGGTTGATTCTGCTCCCGTTTTGTACTATTTTTAGTACTGTTATGCAGAAATACAATGCCCTAAATAAAGCCTTGAAAATAACCCCGAAAAACGAAATTGAGCCCCGAACGGCCCCAGACAGCTTGCTGTCTGCCGCCCTTATTGCAGCCTATTTCGACTTGTTTTTTGTCCATATTTTGGCTATGTTTTTGGACTGTTTTTCCAACCTATTTTACTACAATTTTGTGTCTAAAAAACTACACAAAATTTGTCCCGAAAATGTTGCAAAACCAAACCAAAAAGGGCCCATGAGCTGTCTGCCAAAGCTGCCGCCGGTGGGCTATTTTGCAGCCCCTTTCGCTGTATTTTTGGACCTATTTTGCTACTATTTTTAATACAAAAAATCTGTTAAAAAAACTTATTAGATAAACTTATTTCAAAATTGTGCAAAACCCATAGCGATCAGTGGCTCAAAACACCCGAAACTACTTCCGGAACCACGGGTTGTACCACTACCTATTCTTCGTATTCTTGGATATTCGAACCTATTCTTAAATATTTTAAATTATCTAAAAAATAATAATAAAAGTTTGGAATAATTACACTTACCTCCCCTAAGTTTTAAGCTTATTATAAGGACCTCCCATGTGGTCTCTAAAATTACACTAACCTCTCTTGAGATTTAATTTTAACATCAATTGCACCCCAACTGTTAAAATTTAACGAAAATCGCCCCTCCCACCCCAAAACCACCATTTTCACCCCAAAACCACACTTCAAACCACCTTTCCCCCCAAAACCACCATTCCCACTCCAAATTTCAATGGAATGATGGTTTTGGAAATGGTGGTTTTGGGATGGAAATGGTGGTTTTAGGGGAAAAAGGTGGTTTGAAGGGTGGTTTTGGTGTGGGAAGGGTGGTTTTGGGGTGGGAGGGGCGATTTTCGTTAAATTTCAACGAAAATTTTAACAGTTATGGTGCAATTGATGTTAAAATTAAATCTCATGGGAGGTTAGTATAATTTTAGAGATCACAGGGGAGGTCCCTGTATTAGCTTAAATCTCAGGGGAGGTAAGTGTAATTATCCCTAAAAGTTTTTACATCGAAAACCTATATCCCAAAGGCTCACATTCAAACTAAAAAAATTTAAACTATCACGATCAACCCAAGTGATTAAAATAAATAAATAATCATTATTCACACATTCAATCAAATATGAATATAATGACGATCATAAAACCGAGACTAGAACGCATGCAAAATAAAGTTAGCATAGTTATAAATCTACCCGGGTTCTTGATTAACTGTGAACATAATCAAAACGGCTCTGATACCAATTGTAAGAGGCAAATTGTTAAGATTATTGATTTGAATACGATTTTTCGATTAAAAAAAATTGGATGGGCAATTTCCAAAACAGACTTCAGATTAAAAACCTTTTGATGTCAAATGATTAAAATAAAATCTGTGCCACCACAGTTAGTTTAGTTGAATACCTTTTGATCGTTTCTTCAACTACAAATTTTAATTCTTCAAGTTAAAGCTCCGAGCAAACCTTCTACTATAATCCCGATGTGATTCCTGAACGTAGTGTGGGTTACGATCCTTCGAGAATTAGTACTGGCAGAACTCGATCAATCTCAGTCTTGAAAGACAACAACTGAAATTGGTTTAGTCTACCCACATATTTATAGGTTACTGCAAGGACCTGTAGAGTAATTATGACATAGACTCCTAATGTGACTCAGATACATTTCTAGCGATTTCTATAAATATGCAAATTTCTCAGCGGTTTCTGCAATTATGAAAACCTTCCAGCGATTTCTGTAATTTTCATAAAATACTAAATTACAATTCATACTACTAAAGAACTATAACTGCACTTTTAGCCATAATCTCAAGACCAATTGCATTGAGTTCCTATTATTAAATGTTTAACTCATCTCTCCACGTTAAGATTTTTAATACCCGTCAATTAAATTTTATTACTGATAATTTAATTTAATTAGCATTTTTAAAATTTTTTAAATCCTTTCGCTTAACTTATTTGAGTACCGGATAATTAAATTCACTTGTAGCGTTTGGCCTGGTCAAAACTTATATGCTTCTTTAAGAGTGTATCATCAATCCCGAGCAATCGGGACATGGATTCTGTTAATAATTAATATTTACCATATAATTAATACCGCTATCCAACTCACCGGGACTATTGACCCATTAAAGATCGCACCCTCTAATGAATCAAAATAATGAATATTAAATATATACAAATAATAAATATTTCGAGATTAAGAACATAAGCACTCATAATAATCTTGCGGTGTGAATTAATTTATATAATCAGTACAAAATTAATTACCCCAATGTGGTCCTGTTCAATACACACAAACTGTACTAGCACAGCGAGTCAGAATAATAGACGACGCTATTATCTATTTTTCGTAACCAAGACAGACCTAGTAAGACTCTGTGCTACAGTCGTACCAATGGTTTATCTAATTCTATCTAAACTGCGAACAAAAACTTATATTCTGCAAGAACTTATAATTTGGTCTTATGTGTGCAAGCCGTACTCTACATATCAGATTAAATATTATATAGATAAATAATATATATGCATAACATTAAAGAAATGATATTGAATACATTACTTATTAAGATTCTCATAAAATAGATAAACAATTTTATTAAAAACAAAATTAAATACCAAAACTAAATAAAGCCCATGATTTTTAGTGTATAACCCTGACAGTTGAGTGATAATTTCTGGTTGACCTTTTTTTTTCTCTGGGCGGAGAGAGAGAGTTACCTTGTAGATGGTTATCAGGCGTGAGCTGTTTCATCCTGGTTAGATGTAGATGTCGAATATTTAATCAATTTGAATTTGGTTGTTTTCTGAGAATGTGAAAACTTCCGTGGATCATGTATTCGTGTTGTGGTCCTTTAAGTTGTGCCTCAAAAACTTGTATCACTGTGATCGGGTGATTGTAGGACTGATTCCTCGTGGTTTCAACGGGTGGTTGATGAATATATGAATTTAAATGTTATGCATGTCTATGTGCTTTTCTAGATGTATAGCGTCTATGTGTATGACCTGGAACCTGATTGCTCCTACGATAGAAGACCGTAAAGAATTGCATGATTGGGTTAGTATTGCCATGCGGTAGAAGACCGTAAAAGAGTACGTATGAGTGTGGTAAATATCATAGGCCGTGGTAATCTAGTCAAAAAATGACTTGTTATGTATGATGATTGAACCATTTTGGGTTGTATTCCCTAAGATATTGGGTTGGTAGACTTGGAACACCTGTCCTTTTTGACAGGGGAGTTAGTGTTAAGATGTAGAGCCTATTTCTGCAAAGATTGGTTGAGGATCGTTTGACCGATGTATAATGTATGTTCTGATTTGTATGGGAATGTTAATGTCCTTAGGTCTTGTTGGAGCCTTTGTGACTAGATTGTTTACGTGGTGAGTTTCTAATGGACTTTTTGTGAGTCATGATATGCGTTCCGCTTTGGCATTTTAAACTACTCAGATTTCTCAGAGTTAGTGGTCGGTTGTCCACTCGTGGTGAAAAATGTGTTTTGATAAACCCATTTGTTTGGATTGTGCTTTCGAGAACGTGGTAAGGATTTAAATCATAGAAAATCAAGTTGAGGTTATTAACAGAACGTGGTAAGATATGAGTCAAAAAGAATTTAATGTTTGAAAATCCTTTGTCGGTGTGGCCTATTGGGGCCTATGTAATTGTGTGGTTTGGAACGAAAAGGCCATGATGAGTTGTGTATAAGATGGAATTGTTAAGTACAAGCGACGGTTCTTGGTTGGCTACTTGGTGCCAAAGGTATGAATGGGTTGAATGGCGTTGGTGAAGGATCAAAGAATCATGTGTGTTGCTAACTAATTAATAGAGAATTATTATATGTGCGGTA
Source organism: Heliamphora pulchella (assembly GCA_032270985.1). Classification (NCBI taxonomy): domain Eukaryota; kingdom Viridiplantae; phylum Streptophyta; class Magnoliopsida; order Ericales; family Sarraceniaceae; genus Heliamphora; species Heliamphora pulchella. Next base: position 5,153 of record JAULJZ010030866.1, read on the forward strand.
CGGATGTAAAGGAATCAGGTGAATGTGTATGCAGGTGTTGACGAGCAAAATGTTTGATGATGACGTAGACTTTAGTATCTAACTCATTGCAAAATGTAGTGGATTCGAGGGACCGATGTATGTGTTATGAGTTTGGGTTGATGTCGAATAGAGGCAATTATGATTGATCAAAGGTTCAATGGTAAAACGTGGGGTTATGTATGAACGTTATGTTGCAACATGGGATGTGATTGGATTTGTGTTGTTAGCGTGTACCTATGGAATGTTTGGTCTGTGTAGCGTAACTGGCCTAAGTGACTCATTGAGTTCATGTGATCGTATTGATCTTAATGGATGTGATGCCAAGGTGAAAATCTTGAATGTGTAAAATCTTGGCCTTGACAATGATGCGACGTCTGGTTTTTCTGTAGGGTGAGAGTTGCGGTTCGCAATTGAGGATCTAATTGAGGATTGGTATAGGGTAAAGGTTTAGATGGAATGTTGGTAACTCATGAGAAGAAAATGTGTCTTTTCAAGTTTCTAGTGAATTGAATGAGTTCCTTTCTCTAGAACCAGATGCTTGTTGTTTTTGCTCGAAATGAGCGTCTTATCAGCTTCAGTGATTGCATTTCTGACATGCGTAGAATGACGATATGGTTTCGAGTTTATGACTATCAAGTGATCTTAAAGGTTTGAACAAGATTTTGTGTATGGTGTATATGAATCCTTGTGAGCAATGTCAGAGTTTGACAACGTGTGTTTGGGATTACGGGAGTAGCCATTGATGGGCATTGTGAGATGTGGATGTGCTAGTTTGTGGTAATACAAACAAGGGTGCTAGTCCTTATGATCTTAAGTAGAGAGTGTTTGGGACCAGTTCCAATTGTGGATTAGCCTCGGGCTATGCATTTTGTTGCTTAAGTTGGTTGAATTCAGTGGGGGTTGTACTTCAATGCCTCGGTGGTGTGACTTGGATCTTGGTCCGATGATGTTTGGATAACCGTAGCGTCATTGAGACTTTATTCACGAAAACAATCAGTATAGATATTTATCCTTCGATAACATAGTTGTGGCGTGGGACGTCACTCTTGGGGATTGAGTTGTGTCAGTATCTTTGTTGTTGTGTAGTGTAGTAGAGCTTTGTACCAAAGAGTGTTGGTAGTCAACGATGAGGTGGCTGTCTTGAGATCTAATTTTGAATTTCAGGGACAAAATTCCTTAAGGGGGAAGAGTTGTGAGACCCGATTTCCTTTAATTTTGCAATGTATTTATGCGACGTGTTAGTTATCTTTTTAATCGTTATAAAAAATTATATTCCTATATGTTTTATATCAGGGTTATATACTAAAAATCACAGATTTATTTTGATTTTAGTATTTAATTTTATAATAACAAAATTATTTTTTTATTTTATGAGAATCTTAATAAAAAATGTATGCAATATCATTTCTTTAATGTTATGCATGGTTGTTTTTTATGCTGTACAGTATTTAATTCGGTGTGTAGAATACGACTTGCACACAGAATACCAGATTATAGGTTCTTACAGAATATAAGTTTGGTTCACAATTTAGATGAAAATAGGCAAATTATCGGTACGACTATAGTACAAAATTTTAGTAAGTTTATCTTGGTTACGGAGAACACATAATAGCGTCGTCTATTATTCCGACTCGCTGTGCTAATACACTTTATGTGTATTGAACAGGACCACATTGGGATAATTAATTTTATACTGATTATATAAATTAATTCACATCGCAAGATTATTATGAGTGCTTATACTCTTAATCTTGAAATAATTATTATTTGTATATATTTAATATTTGTTATTTTGATTCATTAGAGGGTGCAATTTTTAATGGGTCAATAGTCCCGGTGAATTAGATAGCTGTATTATTTATATGATAAATATTAATTATTAACAGAATCCACGTCCCGATTGCTCGGAATTGATGATACACTCTTAAAGAAGCATATAAATTTTGATCAGGCCAAATCCTGCAACTGAATTTAATTATTTGATAGTTAAATAAGTTAAACGGAAGGATTTAATAAATTTTAAAAATACCGATTAAATTAAATTGTCAGTAATTAAATTTAATTGGCGTGTATCGAGAATCTTAACGTATGAAGATGAGTTAAGCATTTAATAATAGAAGTTTAATGCAAATTAGTCTTGAAATTATAGATAAAAGTGTAGTTACAGTTCTTTACTGGTGTGAACTGTAATTTAGTATTTTATAAAAATTACAAAAATCGCTGCAAGGTTTTCATAACTACAGAAATCGTTGGAAAATTTGCATATTTGTGGAAACTGTTGGATGGGTGGGTATCTGGATTACACTAGAAGTTTATGTCATAATTACTCCATAGGCCCTGCTATAGCCCTATAAATATGCAAGTAGGCTTAACCAAAATCATAAGTTATTTTTCAAGAGTAAGGTTGTCCAGATTCTGCATGTTTAAGTTCTCAAAGGATAGTAGCTCACACTACGTTCGGGAACCGCATCGGGAACACAATAGAAGGTCTAACAAGAGTTTCAACTCGGAGAATTAAAGTTTGTAGTTGAAGAATTGACCAAAAGGTATTCATCTAAATTAACTATGGTGGTACGAATTTTTATTTTGATCGTTCGACATTAAAAGAAATTTATCTGAAGCCTATTTTGGCGATCGCCCATCCAGTTTTATTTTTTTTAAAAATCGTTTACAAATTAATGATCTTGGTAGTTTGCCTCCAACAATTGATATTAGAGCCATGTTGATTTTTGTTTACGGTTTATTGAGGGGCCGAGTAGTTTTAGAACTGTACTAATTTTATTTTGCAAGCGTTCTAATCTCAATTTTATGATCACCGTTATAATTATGTTTGATTAAATGATTTGAATGATGATTTAATTAAGTTTTAATCACAATGGTTGATTGTGATAATTTAAACTTTTTTAGTTCAATTGTGAGCCTACGGGACATAGATTTTTTATGTAAAATTTTTTATATATTTTTAAATATTATTTAGAATATTTAAAAACATATTTAAATATCCAAGAACACGAAAAACAGGCGGTGGCATAACTGGCGTCACCAGAGGTGGTTTCGGGTTTTCAGGTCATGGATCACGGTGATTTTGCTATGATTTTTGTGATAAGTTTTTTCGACAATATTTCTGCAGTTTTAGGCTTAAAAATAGCATTAAAACAGTTCCTAAAAACATGACAAAATGATGGAAAAATAGCCCGCAAGCAGCACTTTTGGCGATGGCGGTTCGGGCAGTTCTGGTGATTTTTTTGGTTTTTTTTAAAATTATTTTTGGGCAAATTTTAAGGTATAAAATAGCAACAAAATATACCTAAAAATAGTTGAAAATTGGAAAAAAACAGCCACAAAAAACAAGGCAAAAAGTAGTGGTGGCGGCGGCAAGGGGTGGCGGCACTAGGGCTGTTCGGGGCTATTTTTTGAGCTTTTTGAGACTGTTTTCCAGATGTTCTTCAAGGCAACATGCTACTGGATATCAATGTTAAAAACAAGAAGAAATGGGAACCAAAATCACCATGGAAAAAGCCTAAACGGGTGGCGATAAGATCGACGGTGCAGGCTGTAGACACCCCAATTTGACCCCGTCTAATCTTAGGTGAATCCGATGATAAAAATAGGTGGAATAGTACCTCAGTACGATCCTCGAGAAGTGATCCAAGCTCAGTATTTGAACCCGAAACCTTCAAACTAGTGAAAACTGGTCGAATCATCAAAATTTGCTGACCAAGTAAGGCGACCGCCAACTCTCATCATGGCGCCCGCCATAGAACTTTGTAGAAATCCTAGCCAAAAGTGGCAACCGCCACCTTTCATCATGGTGACCGCCAACTTCAATTATGGTGACCGCCATAGAATTTTGTAGAACCTTTCAAAAACATTGCGATCACCAACTTGCATTGTGGTGACCGCCAACTCCAAATGGCCTGACGTGTCCCAAAACGTGGCAACACCTCATTGGTTGAAGAATTCTATAAATGCCGTACCCCAGCATACGTTTTCAGTATGAATTTGGAGTGAGAGAGACTCTGCCGATTTATCGAGCGATCCTGAGCCCCGACGTCAAAATCCTGCCAGAATACCGAGTCCCGAACCTCCAATACCTACAATTGAAGTCTTAGCTTGGAATCAGCAGCCGAGGATTGAAGCACATTCTCCAATTTGAGGATTCCACGATTTAGGTACTTTATTTGAATGCCCGGTCTTTCTAACTCCAATTCTTCTCTTTTGAGGTGATCGGGTTAAGATTCAATTTCAATTTGCATGATCTTTCATTTATATAGTTAATCTCGTTTATTTCACATAACTTAATTGTTTTCTTTACTTCTTTAATTATTAATTCTTTCGCACTCATACTTAGCACATTGTAATTTCTATTTATATTCATTAAATGGTGCTAACATATTTTGATAATTACAATTTAATAATGTTGTTAATTGTTATAATGATGCACCTACATCGATGTGAATGTAGTAATTAATACTACATTTCACATTTAAAACAAATAGTTATTTTTTTAATTTTTTTTATCTTTCTAGTATTAGTTTAATTTTCTAGTATTTATTTAATTGTTCTAATTTACTCTTAATAGTAGTCTAGTTCATTTTCTTTTCTTGTAACATTAGTGTTTCATTTGTTTTTGGTTCAGTGTTTCCTTTCTAGCATTCATTTTTCTTTTAATGTTAGTTTAATATTCATTCATTAGTATTTATTTTTCATTTTTTTCTCTTTTCTAGTAGTGTAATTTTTTTTCCCTAACTTCTTATTTCTATTTTCTTTTATTTTCCTTTATTAGTGTAATTTCCTTCTCTAATATTTTATTTTCTTAGCTTTAATAAAGTTTCATTTAGCATTTTTTTCTTGTAATATTAGTATTTATTTATTTTATATAAAAAATTCATTTTCTTTTTCTATGGTCTCATTTGCTATTATCTTCCTTTTCTTTTTATTTTGCTAAAATAAAAAATCACAAAAAAATTTTTAAGTTAATTTTCCTTCTTTAAGTAGTCTATAATTTTTTATTCTTTCCATTTCTTTTATTTTTCTCTTTTAAAAATATAAAAATGTTAATAACTAAATTTTCTTAACTTGTTTTCTATCATATTTTTTTTCTTCTTCTTTTCTTCTATTAACTATAAAAAGTACAAAATCATTAAGATATCTTTTAATATTCTTTTATACTTCTTATTTTCATCTTTTACGTAAATAATTAGATTTTCTTCTTAACAGTATTTTCTACTCTTCATATTTTATCAAATCTTTTTCTTTTCTTTTAAATCTTTATAAAACTCTCATTTTAAATCTCTTTATTAAATAAGTTTTCTTTTAATGTAGCATTTTTTTTCTTTTTTTTATCTTTTATGCATTTCTTATTTTACATTTTCTATTTCTTTATTAATTTATCATATTAATGTTAACCTAGTTAATTTTGGTGATATGCCAATTTTAGTTTCTTCATTTGAAAGCTTGTTTAGGATAGTTTAATTTTTTTTCTTTCTTCTTTTGTAGCAATTCCATGATTAAGTAGTTTTGCCAATTTCTAGCAACTTTTTTTTATTCTTTTAACCAAATCATGCTAGTTTAGGTTGTTTCAATATTATTGCATGTGCGCATGTGTTTCATGTATCTTTTAAATAGAAATTGCATGCCATAGGATTTAGAATTTTTCTTTTGACACTTATTTATTTTGGATTGTTATGTATGTATTTTATGTATTTTTCATATTTAATTTTGGATATTCTCTCTTTGCCTTTATTTTTTTAATTTGCATGCATTTGAAAAATTCTATTAAAGAACAAATGATGATTAGTAGAGGCCAATCTTACGGGTGGGCGAACGGGGTACCTAACACCTTCCCCAATTCGTACCTTAGCCCCCGAACTCTCTTTCTCTAGTTAACGTTTTGAAGATCAGTAGTCGATTTTATTTTTCTTAGTTTTTCTCAAAAACTAAGTGGCGACTCTATTTTCAATAAAAATAAATTTTTAAAATTTAGTTTTCAAGGTGTTAAAAATTTTTTCTAAACATTATTTGAATTTCTTATTTTTGAATATTTTTTTGAAATGACTCCAAAATCCCAACGCCACAGTATTTTCTGGCCATTCTACTGGGGACTGGTTTATAAAATCAAAATAAGAGGGTTAGACTTGAAAGCATCACTGGTTTTTAATAAAATTTCTCATTTGTATTTTCGCATGCATATGCATTGTTCTTCGACCCCCCTGCCTGGTCGACCTGATGCCCTGAACGTTTATCCGTTTCGGGAATTGTTGGAAAGACGGGCAACCCTTACTGACTGTATACTATCATAGGTGCAGTAAAAGGGTTCGGGCGTACTGTTTGACCATATCCTGCATCACTCCAGGCATGGGAGATATATACCCGACTCTATTCAGAAGGTACCCTTTTCAATTGACCAAAATCGGCCTTTTGCATATAATGAACATAGAACCCCCCAATTAGGTGCTGTTAACCCTAGTAGGATTATGTGTTTTTCTTTATTGTATGTTTTGATTGTATATTGTTAGGTTTGTTTGTTCGGATTAGACTAGTTCCTTCCCCAGGTTTCTTGTTGTCCTTTGATTAGATTAGTTTTGCCTTCGGGTTCTTACCCGGGTTTTTGTTCTTCACCTCGTTCAATTTTTCACACCGTAGTTTTCTTCCTGGGGTCATACTCGTGTTTCGTTTTAACACCTCTAGGATAGTTTCTCTCCCTTTCGGGTTCTTCTTGGGTTGCTAATTCTATATCCCATTTTTTAGTCTAGGCTTGCTTTCTTCAAACCCCTTTCTTTCGACCAATGTGAGAAAAGTTTTGTTTGTTTTTTTTACCGATATGCTGCCGATTTTTCTTTAGACTCATAGATTGAACCAATTTCTTGAGGGTTAGAATAATCTTCTTACCGGAACGCCGTCCGTCTAGATATAACCTTTCCGCTAGAATTTGGTTGATCTATCCCCTTAGTTCTCATTTTGGGTTTTTAGATGTTCAGTTGTTATGCTGCTGGCATGAGCCCGACAGGAGCATCATTTCAGTCTCAGCTATTTTGGGTATCTGAGATATTTGCTGTTTGTTATCCGAGTTCTGAGACTGGTTATTCTGCTTGCATGATTCAGGTTTTTCTATGGGTTACCATTGATCTGGAAAAAGTACAGTTGACACGAGTTTGGGTAAGATCAGAATCGGGTAGACTTTGTAGAGTATCTGAATCAACCAACATGGCAGAGAACGAAGTTAATTTGACAGCTATGATGAGGGCTATTACCGAGATACAGCGGGCTGTGGAGCAGCAGACCCAAGCTCAAACTCAATGTTAGGCACAGATACAAGCAATTCAGACCCGTATGCTCGGTATGAATGGACAGCCAGACAAAACGAATGAGAATGGCAAAAATTTTTGGGATGACAACCAGGGACCAGAGATATCGCAAGTTGTTGTGCCACCTCGGGTTCCCCGCCCGATTGTGGTCGAAGATGAAAATACCGCTCAGTCTAGGGAATTCGCACTGGCAGAAAAGATTGACCGGATGGAAAATGTGTTAAAGAAAGCTAAAGGAGTTGAGGAATATATGCTCGATGTAGGGGGACTCTGCCTGTTCCCATATGCCAAATTGTCGAAAAAGTTCAAAATGCCAGAAATGGAAAAGTTTGATGGCATTGGGGATCCCCGTATCCATCTAAGAATGTATGTCGGAACCTTATCCCCCATGGAGATTGATGATCAGCTTAAGGCCCAATTGTTCCATTGGTCGCTTTTTGGGGCTGCGCAAAGACGGTTTCTCTCTCTAGAAGTGGCCAAAACGAGAACATGGGAAGATATAGCCACCGCCTTCATTAGCTAGTATAGCTACAACATCCAACTGGACGTCACTACTCGAGAGCTTGAGACAACCTGGTAAGAGAATCGGGAATCTTTTATCGACTTTTTGACCCGTTGGAGGGGTAAAGCTGCAAAGATGACAAACAGGCCCACTAAAAAGGAACAAGTGAGGATTGCGGTTAAGAATTTGCAGTCTCCGTTGAAGCGTTATTTGATCACGCAGCCACTCTCTACATTCGAGCAGCTGTTTGATTCTGGGGTTCAGATAGAAGATGTAATTCAGTGTGGGGATATTGAAAAGACCAAGCCAAGCCAGAAGCGCAGAAGGACTTTCCCCACAAATAACCAGAACCAATCCGCTACCACTAACCTCGTGTCCCGCTCAAACGTGGTAAACCTACTGAACCCATCCTCTTCCGCCCAGCAGTCAGATAACAGCCAACAGCAACAGAAGCCGAGAAGGGTGTTTACTCCCCTCAACATTTCTTTATCCACCGCCCTGAATCGACTTATCAAGAAGGGGCTCATCAAACCATTAGACCCCATGCCTGGACTCGATCCCTTGCCGCCAAAATACAACACCTCTTAATACTGCGCCTTTCATCAGGGTCACGGGCATTTAACTGATAAATGTATGAGACTCCGACATGAGATCCAGAATCTCTTAGACAACAAAGTGATCCCTCCTCCATCAGCCACCCCAAAGCCGAACGTCACAACCAACCCACTGCCAAATCATGCCAGGCAGGCTGGGGTAAATTACATGTCTTTAGGAGAATCGGAGGACCTAAGTTAGCACATCTGCTCAGCACACCTACCCCGCCCTTATGTCTCAGTAACTGAGAACCAAACAGTATGCTCATTCATGATGATTAGGGGTAGTCGTGACAGAATGGAAGAATGGAATGATAATGCCTAGGAATAGTATCGACCGATGATCCAAATCTACCTACAGGAAGAGGAGCGCAATGAGGTAGACGATTGGCCATTGGACTATCCAACTCGGCTTTATGGGTTTGGCCATGTACTCGATGGAATCACCCTTCCCCAACTTTTTGAGGAAGAAGTATACGTCAATGAAATGCAGTCTTACTGGCTGGTCAGGATTATGTTGAAATCTGATGGGACCGAATGGACCAATTTTTGGGCTGCTCAGGAGCAGCAAGTGAACTTTATCGAAGAGGATATCTAGAAGGAGGTTGACAATACATGGCCTATCGAAGATGATCAGGAAAGAAGGAAAAGGGCAGCCGTTAGTGATCTAAGTGATTTGTGGGCATTCGAAGGCCCTCTGCACGTAAACGAAGTAAGACTAACTGATAGTGTGACGCCGGGGTTATGGGACCCCAAAGACGGTGTGGAACACCTAACCAGAAGTGGACGGTACTTTAAGCCAGCTCAGTTACAGAGAGGACAGCCAAGTGGGAAAGGGAAAGAGACAAAGCAAGAGGAGGAGGATGATACTGTACTGAGACAGTTGAAAAAGACGTAGGCCAATATCAGTATCTGGGGCTTGTTGATGGCGTCACATAAGTATAGATAAGCTATTTTGAAGGTGTTGAATAAGGCCAGTGTCTCGATAGATGCAACCCTCGAACAGCTTAATGAGCTCATTTTGCCAGCCGCCGAACCAAAAGTCATTTTCTTTTCTGATAAGGATTTGCCCGCTAAAGGAAAAAGTCACAACAAACCGCTACATATCACCGTCAAATGCCTAGAAAAGTGGGTTCCAGTAACCCTTATTGATAATGGGTCTTCCTTGTTGAACGTTTGCCCATTAAGAAAGGCTGTCTGCCTAGGGATGAGGCCAGATCAGTTCACTCCCTACAATCAAGGGGTGCAAGCCTATGACAACGCAAGAAGAGATGTATTAGGACTGGTATCATTCGCTATTTCAGTGGGACCACTAGAGACGTCAGTTGAGTTTCACGTACTAGATGTGCCGGCCTCCTTTAATCTGTTGCTGGGGAGGTCGTGGCTGCATGACCCAAATGTCCAAGTAGTACCATCTACCCTTCACCAGAAACTGAAATTGACAAAAAATGGGAGAGTTCTGACCATTCATGGAGAAGACAGTATTCACCCCCCAAAAGGAGGGGAGGGCACAACTCTACTAGAAGTTCAGC
>JAULJZ010030877.1:0-15107 GCA_032270985.1 Heliamphora pulchella
GCTTAATTTGCAGAAGCGTCCCAGGAGATGGGTACATGATTAAAAAAGGGTCCCCACGTCTTCCAACCAACGTGTTAAAATCAAAAACCTAGAAAGAGAATCTGCAAAAGGGCTCTCTCTTCATGAGTCTGCATGTGCATTCAGGGAGGGCATGGTGGGGGACCATCTCATTTGCCTAATAATTTATGGCATTTGACACTACATTTTCCACAAATATGAGGAGTTTTAAATTATAACTTTCAGTTTCTAATTTAGCCAAAAAAATAATTTAATTCGGTTTTGGCTTTCGACCCGTTTGTAGAAGGTCTTTATATATACTTATTGTTTCTATTAAAGTTTCTAAACTCTTGTATTTTATATCGCGTCTTCTCATAGTGAAAGCTGCTACACATGAATATAATTCTAATTTTGGCTTGGGTGAACCATGTAAATCCCGTCTTATGTGTGTGATTGTATTTTTTTTATTTTTTGTTTTTTGTTTTTTGTTTTTCTGTCGTAACACTTATAATTTTTTTTTATTTATAACTTCTAATTCTAAATCAGTAAATATAAATTATACTATTTTAAGTTATAAATTTACAATAAAAGTGTTTGTTACAGCTTACATGATAGCTTTTAACTTGTCTTTCAGCAAAATATTTAAAAATTTCAAAAAAGTATGCTTGACCTTTTGGTTATAGCTTTTGATAACAATAAACACAAATTTTGTTATTTTAAACTATAAGTTTACTGCTTAAATAAATATTTACAAATTCTATTTGAAATTACAATCATATTTTCTGTTATAATTTATAAGTTTATTATTTCAGTTACAATAAACGCTCTAATTTGAATAAATATTTATAACTTATACTTAAACTTATAATTACAATTTTTTTAATTATAATTTATAAGTTCATAATTTTAGCTACAATAAACATCAGGGGATTATATTAAGGAGTGTTTGATCTTATGAGTCCTAAATAATGATCATGGCTCATTGTACCTTCACTGTTTTTGTTTCTAGATAGAAAAGCTCTCTTTTTCTTTCTAAAAAAATCAAATGAATGAAACCCACCTGCCCTTCTACTTGTCCTGGGCTGCTCACTCCCAAGCTAACTTTCTCACACCCAGTTGAAAGTTTGTTGAAAATATTGTAGGACCAAACAAATAGGAATTAATATTGGAATCTTAATATTATTTTTTAGTAAGTTTTTTTCATTGTTTAGCTAAACTATTATACTATTTTGTCTCATTTCATCGACACAAACTAAAAAAGTAAAATATTTTTATCAAAATATGAAAGAAAGCAAAGGGAGAAAAGCAAAACTAAGCCAATTTATAATTCAGTAACCAAATTGTGTTGTTTATTTTTATTTGTAGACTGTAGTGATTTTTTTATTATAATATTTTATAATTTTTGTTCTTCTCATTGAGACTATTTCAAAATGTTAGAGAAAATCTAGCTAAAAGATAAAAAATCAAAAAGATTAAAAAAAACAAACAAAAACCAAAACCTCATAAATTACCCCAAACACAGGGTGGCACAATGCGTAGTTGAGGGTATTAAATTAAAGTTCTGATGAACACCCTGCTCTGAAAGCTTGAATACTTTGTTTAAAACGTTAAATCGTGTTTATAAAAGTAAAGAAAATATATGTTTTTTTGTTAATAACTTACAGTTCTTTTGTTTTTTGTTTATAAAAAACAAAAAACATAAAACTTGATTTTATTATTTTTATAAAAAAAAACAAAAATATATTTTGGCACATAGATATTTAGAAAGTGATGGTCGGAGGTTGTGAACGAATATAGTAGTTGAAGGCGGTGGTCGGTGGTGATAAGAGGGGCAAGTTGATGATGATAATAAGAGGTAATAATAGAAGTTGGAGGCGGTTGTCGTATGTGGTAGCTGAAAATAGTGGTCGGAGACAGTGTCCGGAAGTAGTGGCCAAATGTAGTGCTTGAAAACAACAATCGGAAGTGGTGGCCAGAATGAGGTAGCCAGAAGTGGTGGTTATCAATAATTATTTTAAAAACTCATGTATTTATATGTTTTTGTCGAGATATATTGTCATATATCTATTTTTTGTTATTTATTTTTTATTAGAAAATATATAACTTATTATTAGTATGAAATTTCAATGTAATTTGTAGAAGTTTTAAGTCATTTAATGCCTACCCAAATAAAAAATAGTAATTGTCAAAAAAATAATATTTAAATTATTTTGTGTGCAGTGAAATAAGAATAATGTCAGCCGTTGATAATTCTATGTCTAGGCAAGTGTAAGCAATTATAAAAAATAAAAACAATCATACAAATAAGAGGCTCGTGATTTTTTACGTAAAAAATCACATCAGATAAAAATCACAAAACTAATTCATGTCCAGATAAATCAAGTACTGTACCTATGAACAATTACATAACTCACTTACAGATTTCACTCAAATTCTCAATCTAAACGTCTTAAGCCTCGCTTATCGAATCCACGTACATCATTACTCGTACTTGATCACCATCACACAAATTCGCAGTACTTCTTCAAGTATCAAATTCTCAATACTTGACACCGACAAAGTCCACCGATGGCAATTTTAGGAATCTACCAAAATAAGATAATTTTAAGAATCCACCAAAGGTGAACAATAATGAAATTCGAGTTGAATTCCTAAAACTTAAGAAAATTGTTGAACTATATATTAAACTGAGTTCATCTTGCACTAATCTGTTTTTTCTATTTCAAACACGTAATTCTGAAACCACTCTCTTATATTTATAAAAGTGAAAAACCAGTGAACTTACCAACGCTCAAGCATTGAATAGGTAGAGAAAAATTCTGCATTGTCTGTAATGCTCGAAATTGCATCAAACACTTGTAATCTAATTTTCAAGTCTTACGTTTCAGACTTCTGATATAATAACAATTCTGACTCAAAATTGTTGATGATATTAAAACTCATAATTCTTATAAGAGTTTTATTTAAAATGAAAAACCTATGCTAATTAAAACACCATGTCTCCAATTTGAATTAGAAATTTTACAAGATTATAACTCTCCAACTCCTTAATTAATAACATACAAATTTTAAATTGAAGAAATTAGACTTAAATGACTCAAAGTCCTAAGAATTCTAAGGCCGCCACTACCCAAATGGGACCATAATACAGCAAGCCGGCTCTAATGCATTAGGCCGAAAACAAAGAATTTTTTAAACAAAATATTCCTAACCAAGCTCTGCTTATAATGTCAAATTATAAATGAGGTAAAAATTGTTATGACAAAAAATAATAATAATAACAATGACCAAGAATAACGCAACTATACATAAAAAATACCATACATAAAAAATACAATTTAAGTGATTTACTTAAAATTAAAATTATGTCTACAAAATTATAACGATTTTTACTATAAAAAAGAGACGATAAAATACAACACTTAAAAAATCCTAAAATAACTAGACTCCACAAGAACAGCCTAGAGCAACACAAAACTGTACCCACTAGACCAAGAATTATTAGGTACTCCTGGATCGGAGTACTATGTAGATGGAAATTTATTAGGTATTTTTGAAGTATTATATAGGCGATGTCATGTAATATTTTTAATAAATAAATGATCGTAACTTATACAATGTAAATCATTATTTATCTTTTAATTATTCAATAATAGTGAATCATCATATTTTTATAGTAAAAATTATTACTATTATATTAAATAAAAATACCACGTAAACTTATCGCATGATACTTCAAAAACATCGAATAGTTACGCCGTATAATAGGATGGTCCAATCGAACAATTTAAAGCGTTGGTCTAATCATGTTTCTTTAATTCCATTGACCATCTTCGCATTATAACTTTATTATCAGCTTTGTGATGGTTTTGCTGTGTTTGGTAGGAAAGAAATTGAGAAGGAAATAAGGGAGAGGAAACTGGTGAGTAAAGAAATTGCTCTCTCTCTCTCCCTCTCTCTCTAGTGGAAGAAAATAAATACTAATGGTCACCCGTTCGATCGAGTTTTCAAAACTACTAAAAATTTGTCTATTAGCTAATTTGAGGGTTTGGAAGTAATTAAGGTGTGCTCAAACTGGTCTGAACATTTAGTTATTGAAAAATAAGAGTTTTTTTTATTGTAACCTTTTTCATGAAAGAGAGTTTTGCCGTAATAGTAGAGTTGTTGCCGTGTAATTTGGAGGTCACGGGTTCGAAGTATGAAAACAGTTTCTTGCGAATACAAAGTAAGATTGTGTACTATAACATGAGAGAAAATTTTGATATTAAAAAATGTGAAGATATTCAAAGATTGTATTTAAGTAGTTTTTTTTTCAAACCTCTCTATTATTGAAGATATTCAAAAATGTGATTTTGAAAGATAACTAAGTTTTTTTATTTCTTTCAATTTTGTTCATTCAAACAAGTTATTAGAGTGATAACTTAATTTTTTTTTTCTTTTCTTTTCAAATCACTCGATTAAAAGGTGATCCAAATCCTCTTACACAGCTAGGCATGTCCTTGGTGGAAAATGAGAGAAGTTTTCTTTCTTTTCCCTGCAACCAAACACGGTATTACTAGAACTTTTCTTCATTTTTCCTTCTTTTCTCTGCAACCAAACACGGTTTTTGTTGGGCATTTATTACTATCTCCGCAACTTACACTGTCATTAATGATCATGGTAATTTTTTATTTATTTTTGGTCAAACAGCATCTAAACTATTACCGACTTCATTTAACAATAGGAAACACTCCAAGTTTCAGGGATCCGAATTTCTTGGATAAATCTCTCTATTACTTTATTTTACTTTTTAATTAGTATTCTGAATCTAGAGAATGGGTTATGCAAGGAATACTGCTCTCCCCCTTTTTTTTATATATATATATAAAAAATTCCTTATTTTAGGTGGAGACTGGATTCTTTTTCTACCTTTAATTAACAACTTGAAGACAAGTATAACCGTATTCTATTTAATCACGGGAACTTAAATTTTGGTAGTTACAAAAAATTGAAGTCCTGTTATTATGTACTTTTTAATTCTAAAATTGTACAAAGTCTTATGTATAATTTTTTTTCATTCAAAATAACTACATCATGCACTAATTCTATGGTTAAGCATCTAAAACGATCACAAATAATACACTTATCCCTTTATATCTCAACATGAACAATAATATTATATATATATATATATATATATATATATAATTGCACACGTTGTGTGTGCACTATGTAGTAGGGCTGCTCAAAAAATAAAAATAAAAAACAATAATTTGGTCAAACTCGATTTGATCCGATCTAATCCGTGTGATTCAGTTCGGTTTTAATTTATTAAAGTACAATTTTGGTTTGCAATATTTGAAAACTATTTTAAACGGTTCGATTCTCGAATTTTGGTTTAAAGTCAGGGTTCCGAACCAAATCGGACAATTAATTATGCCTAATACTAAAAAAATATATTATATGTGTAATAAGTTGTAACCCTAAGTCCCTACTCAACGCCGCCTCCCAAACTCTTAGTTTCTCTCAAACTCACGAGTCACAGCTCACGCCTCAGTCCTCAGGCAGTGTAAACCCTATCACGGCATCGCAGCCTTTCTAACTATGTTGCCGCCAATTCATTGATTCATCGATTATCAAATCACTATTAGATCTCTCTACTTATTCAATTGTTCATCTTCGCCACCGTCGACCATCGTTGCTTGAATCACCGCAAGTTCGCGACGAACTTCATCGTTGTCACTAGCCAACTCGATTGTCGTCGCCACCAACCTCCTCCACCGTTGCCATCGGCCCCCTCTAGAGCTTTGACAGTCCACACATAGGTCTGATCAAAAACCTTATTTATTGACTCTTGTCAATTTTAAAAATCCTAATTTTTTAAGTTGTTCAATTTTTTTGGTCAGATAGCTATCGATATATCTAGAGTTTATATCTAAGAACTTATCAATAGATCATCTTCCATTTTTGTTTTCAATTTACAGATTTGATTGTTCATCATGTTTTTTTTTCATTTATTGCATTTTCTTGAATACGTGTATGTGTGTGTGTGTGTATATATATAAGTAATTTTCAAAAGAAATATTTATTAAAAAAGCTATATTAGAAGTTGAAATTGTTGATTACCAACTCTATTAGTTATTAGATGCTGATATGTTTAATTCTTGATTTCTAACTCTACTTACTTTTGCTGCTCATTTGTTCGAGTCTTTGTTTGAGTCTTGATTATCACCGTTTTATAATAGGAAGTAGAAATTATGAAAAAAACTGTGGCCGAACCATTTTTACGAATCGATTTTGGTCTAGTTTCATTACTTAAACGGTCTGGACATAGTTTCAAAAAAATCAAAAACTGTTACTAATGTTACTAACAGTACGAGAACCCATTCGAATCGTATGCACCTCTACTGTACACCACTCACTGATATAAGATAATTTTGAAAAACTCCATTTGTAGACTTATTTACACTAATTAGTTTAATCAAATAAGCTAAATGCCACAAAATTAAACAATCACACAAACAAGAAATAAATCAACCACACGAGACACGACGATTTTTACGTGAAAAATCTCAAACGGATAAAAATCACAAGACCAATCCAGATCTAAAAAGATTAAACACTATAAAAACGTTGGTTATAAAAGAATTTTACAACCACCATTGAATCTAAAACCTACCAATGTAAGTCTATTCTGTCGAATCCACGTACATCAACTTCGTGTTTGATTGCCGCTGAAATCCACCATCGTATTTTAGATACTGACAGAATACACCATCAGATTTCGAACTCTTGATAATCCACTCAAGAGACTCTACGAACACAAAAAGATCGTTGAAGGTTTGATTCCTTGATAATTGACTTGACTGCGTAGAAACTAAATGTTCATGTAATAAGTTGACTGGCTTGAGAACTTGTTAACTCACTAAGAACTGCTCGATCGATTTTTTGACCGATCGATTGGTCAAAACCTACTTGCAGTATATTTTTTTCTTTCAATGCATAACAGTGCAGACCTGTGCAAAAATCGAGAGTTTCAACTAACAGCTCGATCGGTCCGTTGAGCGATTTGACACCGCTTGTAACTTTTCGACGTTTTTACTGCTCTGTTTTTACTGTGCTGCAATAACAAATTATAATTCAAAATACCAAGTGTCAAAATATTAAAAAATAAAATATTAAAAATTTTAATAATAATTTGTTACAAATTTTCCAAACTAAAAATAAATAAGACAAACGCTAAAATTCCTAACAAATTTATACACAGTGGCTTCATTGTGATTGTTTTTTAATTGTGAATGCACTGGTGTGTATCATGAGTTTATCCTTTTAAAGTGAATTTAGGCTTAATTTGGGCTAAAAATTAAAATTTTGCTTAATTTTATTTTTTTATAATTTATATAATTATTTTTTTATTTTTTAAGATCATGACAAGAGAAAGCAAAAAAATAATTTTTTCATCAAACGAAGAAAAGATCTAACTAACCAAACCACATAAATTATTTAAATTTATATTCATAGAAAATAAAAAAATAATTTATTAGTTTATTTTTATCTTTTCTAAAAATTTTGTATATTTTTACACGATTTTTGTACTTTTTTTTATTCATGCCAATGAAAGAAATGTAAAACATACAAAAAAAAATTTAAAAACTCAAAAAATCACTAAAAACAAAAATAGAAAACATAAAATAAGGAACTATTTCGAACCAAGACTTAAAAGAGCTCTGCAAAAAAAAAAAAAAAAGGTCTCGGTAAAAAAAAAAAGAACAATTGTTAATATTCCGAAGCAGCTTGGCGGCTGCAATACGGCGATTGATCCATGTGCAAATAGCCGATCTGCTTCCATTACTGTCAAATTGGCTTAAAATTAGTTTATTATTTTTTAGCTTTAAATTTTTTAAAAAAATCAATTTTTTCCTAATATAACTTATTAAATTTTTATTAAACATTTGAAAATTTTAATGACTTTTAAAATTCTTTTAAATCATTTTAAATTCGGATTTTAAAAGGTTAAATCCAATAGCCTTTTTACTTATTAATTATAATATCTTTATACACTTTTGAAAAGGGATTTTAAGTGGAGAGTCCTATGTATAAGAATTATGAAATGATTAGAATCATCTTTTCTTTTCTTTGCTTTTTTCTAAATAAATCATAAAGTTCTATACTATCTAAAATACCCAAAAACATATCACACTTGTAGCAAAGAGAAACATGTCAGCGTTGAATGATATTATCCCGAGCATAGATGTAAGCCAAACCGATCCAAATGGTGTGGACAACCGTCTGGATTTTTCCGATGACGATGCGGTTGGATTCGTGACAGGCAACGAGATTGCTATAAGAGAGCCACTCCAATACGGACAGGACGAAGATAACGATCTGTTTGGGAGAGATATAGGGTAACTTTATGTCAAAAGCTTAAAATAACTTTAAGAGCCCAATTGACAACTACCTTAAAAATTAGCTTTCTTTTTTTTATATATATTTTTTGCCAAAAAGCTAAATTAAAATGAAAGCATGTTGTTTGGTAACTCAGTTTTTAAATAATTTTTTTTTTAAATTGATTGTTTGGGTAAAAAATTAATTTTTTTTCTTTTTGTTCAAAGTGAACAATTTTACCCTTCAATATATTTGATATTAGCAATTACATGTAATTAGTAGTGATAGTAAATAAGTTATGAATAGTGATAATAAATAAGTTATGAATAAAGGGTATTTTGTATTTTAAAAGTGGTGGAAGTTCAACTAAAATATTTTGAGAGTTTGCGTTTTAGTATAACCTTTTAGCTTTTTAGTTTCTTTTTTTTACCAAACGGGCAACTTTGACTTTTTGGCGTTTTTAGTCAAAAAGCCAAGCTTGCTAATTAGGGCCTAAGTCAAAAGATAAAAATTTTTGCTTAAATTTGCTATAATTTTTAAAAATTTATTTTTAGATAATTTTATATTCAATACAAATCTTGTTTAATAGATTTTAACGAGTAAATTTTAAAAATATAATTTTTATAAAAATAAATATATATAATAAAAATTTTGATATTTTTGAAAAATATATAAAAATATTTTATATTATAAAACAAAAAAGTTAAAATTTCTGAGCTGAGACCTTTTGATTTTTTTAGCTTTGAATCAAAGAAAGATTGGACTTGAAGAATGAGGTCATAAGGTTATATTTGTTTTGAAAGATTGAATATAGGAATTAAACTATTATCGTCCATTTGAAAAACAAGAGGAGAAAAAAATTACTTAAAGTAATAAAAAAAGAAAAAGAAAAGAGATGTGATTGTGTTTTTTCTTGATTTTATTTGGGTAAATAAGAGAACAAATTTATCATTTCTCTCCAATCATGTTTAGCATGTGTTTGGGCTAGTTTATTTTTATAATTTTTTGACTTAAAAGCCAAAATAAGCCAACTAGTTTGGCTTATTATAGTTTTTTTTTTTAATTTTTTTTACTTTTTTTTATATGATTTGACATTTATTTTTTTATAAAAAAATTAAAAAATTTAAAAATCACTAAAAAAAACTAATCCAAACACATGCTTAGTTAGTTTTATTAAAAAAAAAAGTCTTATATAATACTACTAAACTAATCCTATTTTTCAAATAAGAATACTTAATATATTTATTTTTAGAGAATTAATATTGACATTACAAAATAAAAGTATTTAAATAGTTCATATTCTATCAAAAAAATTTCACTTTTGGATAGATTCAAAAAGTTGATTTGAGAATAACTAAAATTTCTCAATTTCTTTTTATTTCTCTACTTCTCTCCTCTTTAATTATCTAAATAAGTGATTGGATTATAACACAATATTTTCTTTGCTTTTCTTTTCAAGTCACTCAATCTAAATGGGCTATTAGTCCTAGATAATATTTATATTTCTTGTTTGAAGCAAAATAGATTAAGATGGAAATAAGATTCTGTTCAAAAAAAAAAAAAAAAAAGAAGATGGAAATAGATTAGTTATGAGAAATTTAATCTTTCTTAATCCCCCTCAAACAAACAAATATGGAAATGCATTAAAAAAGAAACAAACAATGCAATAAATATTCAACTTCATTACAATTTGTCATGAAAAATAAACAATATAATAAATATTTAATTTAATTTCTTTTAATCCCATCCTCCAAATACAAACTTGGCCTCAAGCCTTTTACTTATTCATTAGATTTAGTTATATTTTTTAAAAAAAATTAAGTACATTATTAATTATTTTCTATTGCGCTAAAATTTTTAAGTACAATCAAGTCTCTTTTTTATGTTAGAAATTAGAGTAATGTAATTTCCATGTTTATTTTTCTGACTAGCTGGTTAATTCTTCTAAAAAAAATTTAGACTATTTTTATTTCATACAATGGTTAAAAATAATTAAATTTTATAATTTAATTATAAATAATACAATTTAATTCCACCTAATAACTATAAAATCTAATTTCACTGTATAAGTTATATAATCTACTTCCACCATGTAAATAATATAATTTAATTTCATCACACAATTAATACAATCTAATCCAACTATTTATCTAATTCAATCCAATCTAATCCAATTTAATTCAAGAATAAAAGAAGACTTGTATAATAGTGTAGGCATGAAAATTTTAACTTATCAGAAATTGTCACATGGCACAAGACCCAATGAAATAACATAATTATTGATAAATTAAAATATTGACATGTGTTAAAAGAGTCAAAAATTAAAATTATATGAATTATTCAATTGCATGTGATCACGTGTTAAATAATATAATTCTCTATATGACAAGTCTTGGCTCAATAAATTAAGTCACTTGGCACATAAAATCTACATAAGAGAAAAATAAATATTTTTTCTAAATTAAATTAAAAGTGTAGAATTATCTTTTTAAAATAAATAAAAAAATAATTATTATATTACTAGATAAATTATTTGTTTAAAAGAAATAATAATTATTTGCCTAAATAATTATTTCTTTGAAAAATTAGTAACAGATATAATTAAAAGCATAGATAATTATTTTTTAAAATAAATAAGATGTAAATAATTATTAAGAGCTTGAGTCTTTTCATGATTCTTTACATCACACTCCTATAAATAAGTGTGTGCCTTATAACAAATGGAGAACAAATTTACATCTATCACTTGAAGATATCAAGCACCCGAGAGAGCTCTGAAAACTAAAGTTTTAAAGCTCTAAAGATCTTTCTCACTTAAGTTCCATCATTCACTCTGTCAAACTCAGAGGAGAATGCCTTTCGATTCAAGAACACGCTATCAAACTCTCGAGCCAATACTTGAATAGAGGAATAAGATGATTCATTTATTTGATTTATAAATTTTATCAAAGATTGTAATCAATTTTACAAAATCAATACAATTCAATTTGTTCATACAATTTGTTGTCATGACTTTTGGAGTCGAAATTTGTTATTTGCATACTTATGGCGGACCCAGAGGAACAATCTTTGCACATCTTCTCTTCTCCTTTTCAAGCATAAATTTTATAATAATTCCAAATTAAAAACGACAATTTAAAGGTTTTCCAAATCGAAGATCAAGATTCTATGTTTTTCACTGTTGCAAAGACTCGTTCAGACTTTAATACTCAGAGCACTGGGGTAATAACTCAAAGCAAAGCAAAAACTATGGCTCAAATGCTTCTCCAAAGAACCAAGAAAGGGCAAGTCAAAAAAGGGCATGGATGTATTATGTCACAATTCCAAGATACTTACTTATCTTAAGAGAACCAAAAAGTCTTAAACAGCTGGCAAGCCTAGCATAAATGATGGATGATAGAACAATTCGTAGTGATCTTTAATTTATAAAGCAAGTAATATACTCCTAACTTTGATTCTGCGATCAATACCAAATGGGGCAAAGAATCCAAATACAAATCGGTCTCAAAGAAGTTTATTGTAGCAGGGAGAAAAAAAAAAGACTACCATGTTTGGAAGTTGACACAATTTTTTTCTCTATATTTCTTTACATGAAAACAAACAAAAAAAAGAAAAAAAAATCAAGACTCCCTCACATGAATGTAAGCAAATCTCGAGGGCATTAGAGTCACGAGAATTATAACCTATCATAAATTGCCTCGTGTTACAAGACCCAATAAAATAACATAATTATTAACAAATTAAATGTTGTCATGTGTTAAAAAGGTTGCAAATCAAAATTACACGATTGGAAATCAAAATTACACGATTGGTCCAATTTGCATGACGCCATGTATAAAATAATGTAGTTCTCTATATGACAAGCCTTTAACTCATCAAATTAAGTCAACTTGACACATGCGATCTACATGAGAGAAAACTTAGGTATTTCAATAAGTCAATTAAAAGTGCATAATAATTATATGTTTAAAATGAATAAAAGAAGAAATAATTATGTTACTAGATAAATTATATCTAAGAAAGATAATTATTTGCCAAAATAATTATTTCTTTGAAAAATAAATAAAAGATATAATTATAAGGTTAGATAATCATTTTATTAAAAATAAATAAAATATAGATAATTATCAAGAGTTTGAGACATTACACCCCTATAAATAGGTGTGCCCTCTACTAAATGAATAACAAGTTTCCATCTAGCCTTTGAAAATATTGAGCAACCAAGAGAGCTCTGCAAATTAAAGTTATAAAGATTTTTCTTGCACAAGTTCCATCAATCACTCCGCTAAACTCAAAAGAAATTTTGCCGTTCAAATCAAGAACACGTTGCCAAATCCTCGAGTCACCATTTATAGAGAAAAATCAAAAGATTCATTTCTTTGATTTTGAAATATTATCAGAGACTATAATTCATTTTATAAATACCTTATGGATAAATACCTTATCAGAGACTATAATTTATAGAAATAATTCATTTTATTTCTATAATTTTCTTTCAAAATTTTTATACTCAAAATTTGTTGTTTACAAATACCTTATGGATACACCTTGTGGGCAAGGGACAAACATTAACTTCGCAAGTGCAAATTGGAGATAAGCTTATACAATGATTATCCCTATTCATTAAATCTAGTTAACCTTAAAACAAACAAAACATAAAGTAAATTCTTAAATATTTTTTTATATATTTAGTTTATGTAAATCGTATAAATAACATTTTTTGATAATTTTTAGTATAGAATAATTTGCAATAAATCATATCATGGTTAAAAAACAACAATAATATTAAAGACAACAAAAATAAATTATCAGAGAGTTTGAAGAATAATTAGTAATATAAAAACAGAATAAGAAAAAAGAAAACAAATTAAAAAGTTAGTAAGAATATGCAGGCAATTCATGGATCATTTTTATTATAACTAGAAATGTTTAGGACGCAAAATTAAGGAAGGTTTTGTAGCAATATATACTAAAAGTTATGTTTTTGTGTAATAAATTTTAGTATTTATTTTATTTATTAAGAAAATTAGTTATTTTTATTTTTAATGAGATTCTGTTTGAGTAATGTTTGCTATGCATTATTTATTTAATGTTATGCGTGTGTACTTTTTATTCTACATACTAGATGATTTGGTATATAGAGTTTAACTTATATACAAAATATCGATCATTGATTTTTGTATAACATAAGTTTTTTGTTTACAATCATAGATAAAATTAGACACGCCATCAGTAGAACTGTAACATAGTATTTTAGTAAATTTTTCTTGACTATAGAGAATGGTGTAATTCGAACTCGATCAAGAAGGCCGAGATTAGAATATTATTATCATTTTTCTTGTTAATTGCATGAATTTTTAATAAAAATTATATTTCGAATTATGTGTGAATCTCCTTTTATCAAATACGGTTTTCAAAACCTGAAAATACTACTCTGCACATAGCATGGTTACACCCAACTCACTATAATCAAAAAACAAGTACACAGTGTCATTTAAAGCTATGGTTGCAACCTTCAATATTATGTTCGCAAACTCTCAATTGACAAGTGTGCAACTACAAGCTTATTACTTGTAATTGCAAACTTTAATTAATTCTAGTAGCATATATACTTTCATTATTTCTAGTATTCTTTAATTTCCAATATGCTTTGCTAGTCTAATTCTAGCATGTTTAGTTAATCCAGTAGCTAGCATTCCATTGCATTCTATTAAGTCAACATGATAATATGATACCGCATTTGTATTTGTATTATTTGATTTTTAGTTGTTCTTCCTTTAATCTTAAAATTCTGTATTTATATGCATTTAATTTTTTTTTAATAAAAACTAATTGTGATTAATAAATGCCAATCTAACGGTTGTGCAAATTAGTATGTCTAACATTTTTCACGTTTCGTAACTTAGCACTCGAACCCATCATCAAAGGTGACAACTGATTAGTGGTTTGTTTTTGTTTTTTTAGTTTTTTTCAAAAATTAAGTAACAATTCTATTTTCAAAATGTAAAGGTCATCCGATTTTTTTTTTTTTTTTATATAGATTTTAGGCTTTACTTCTTTAGTAAAATCTTTAAAAAGAAAAAAGATGAATTTTCTAATTATGTATATGTGTGTGTATTATCATAGTATAAAATCAATTTGTATGAACGTGCTAAATAGTTAATGTCGAGTGTAAAAGAAATCATCAATTCTTATGTACATTATAAGAAAATGCACAATCAACTATTAGTTTTTCTCTAATGCAATATTTTTTTAATTGGCAAATGTACCATTAGTGACAAAGAACCAATGCCTCGATAAAATATTTAAAAAGTAGTACTTTTTGACAACAAAGAATACTTTCGTTGGCAAATATTGTCGGTAAAAAATTGGCACCATGAGATATGGAGGGAAACCTTTTACCCACAATAGAGCGTTAGTAAAAACAAAAACTTCTAGTAACAAGTTGTTTGCGTTTGGAAACATTGAACACACTACGGGCTCATTTGATAATCGGTATGAATTGAATAGAATTAATAGTTACGTAAAATTAGTAATGAGGTGTGATTAATTATTTTGTATTAATTTAATTTGAATAGGATTAAATAACGGACTAAATAAACTCATGTTTGTTCTGGGTGGGATTTAATAACGGTGGATAGAATTATAATGGTTAATTTTCAATATTAACCTTGTATTAAGTTAATTTATTTTAAAATTAACTTAAATAAATTAATAAATTAAATTTTATATTATTTATTTTAATA
>JAULJZ010030886.1:0-15106 GCA_032270985.1 Heliamphora pulchella
ACTTTCTTGCCTAACCGAAATAGAACTTTATTTGCCTAGCCGAGTTAGGATTTTCTTGCCCAAGGCTTGACCCAGAGGCCAACAGACTTTCTTGCCCAAGTCTTGACCCGGAGGCCAACTGGGACTTTCTTGCCTAACCGAGATAGGATTTTATTTGCCTAGCCGAGTTAAGACTTTCTTACCCAAGGCTTGACCCGGAGGCCAACTGGAACTTTCTTACCTAACCGAGATAGGACTTTATTTGCCTAGTCGGGTTAGAACTTTCTTGCCCAAGACTTGACCCGAAGGCCAACTGGGACTTTCTCATCTATACTCTGCATTAGGGGTGTACACGGTCCGGTTTGGACCGATTTTGAATAAAACCAAGAACCAAACCAATCCTTACGATTTTTGTAATTTAGGACCAAACCAAACCGTGTAATTTTTGGAACCAAACCAAACCAAACCTATTATTGACGGTTCGGTTCCGGTTCTAAACTACGGTTTCACTAATATACAATACTCTAATATAAAGTACTAAAATCTAAACAAAAATCACATTAATACTCAATAAAAATAATTTTTTTATAATTCTAAACTGTAGCACAAAAAACTGTAATTGTCCATCACAGCACACGTAATTGTGAGCGTAAAGTAAACGCAGCAATCGCTAAATGCAAAATGTCAATTGAGCTTTTTTAGGGTTAGCAGCAATAACTTATTAACTTAAGAAAGTGCAGAAACCTGAACGGCGTGAAGTAAACGTGGCAGTTTATATGTTATAAATATAAATATAAATAATATTTAAGTAATATTTATATGTTATAAATAATATATGTATGTGTGTATGTGTATATATATATATAATTAAATATTTCGGTCTGGTTTGGTTCTGAACCGGAACTATGGCCTAAAATTCGTGAACCAATCCGTACTCTACGGTTTACATATTTTTAGAACCGGAACCAAACCAACTTAGAGTAAAACCAAATCAATCTACACGGATTGGTCCGATTTGGACCGATTCTTCGATTTTTTCGAATTTTTAAACACTCCTACTCTACATCTCTCGTAGCATTCATTTGTCTTCGGCTGGCACCGGGTGCTCAGTTCTTCTAGTCTTCTTTTCATACTCTGCTGTTTATCTAGTTTTGCATGGTCTTCTTCTAAGCTAAAGGAACTTCATCTTCAGTAGCACAGTTGTTGTAGCTGAACGTCTGAACTGGTGATATAGCACTTTTGCATTTGATTTGTTCTGAACAGTAGTCGAAACAGAATTGAACTGAAATGAACTGAACAAGTGCCGAGCATTGAGATACCGAGCTGAGGCGGCGGGCTAAGACAATGCTGAATTGAGTTGTCAAGTCGGGAGGCCGAGCTTTTTGGGCACTAAGAGCCGAGCTAGGTTGCCGGCTTCGGCGAAAGCTGAAGCTTCAAAGAGTTGGGTTAATATGGCGTGCTGCTATGTGCTGAGCTTTTGTGTGCCGAGCTCCGAAGATGGATGGGTTGCTGAATACGCCCAATACAGAGTAGAACCCATTAACCCTGGTGCTTGGGTTGGTTCTATCTTGGTCTGCACAAGAAACGACGACCTCGAGGGAGTTCTTCAGTTCACTCTTTGCCTTTGATGGGATAGTTTGGAATTTTTATATCGTGTTGATCAGATTCTGTATCCACTTCTAAATAGCTTGATCCATTCTGTCTTTTTTGTAAAATCTGATGTCTATGAATATAGTCATTCACATTCGACTGTTGATTCTGGGGCTTAGCCGCTAGTTGAGTAAAGTTCAAGCCATAAGGCACGGAGAAAGAGTGACTACTATGCCTTCTCAATATCTGATTGTTGTAGAGTGTAGTTTTTCGAATTGGTTGCTCCAATCAAATTCCTCCACTTTCCTTCTGGACTCTAGCTGTCAATGGACTTCCACTTGCTCTATTCATATCCGTAGAAAGTGTGAATGCACGTTGAGGAACCACCTCATGCATAGTATGCCTTCTTCTATAAGCCTGGACGAGGAGGAGAGTGCACACCCAAGCTTTGTCTATGTAGAGGGCAAGATTTTCATGCCTATGTAGAAGAGAGAAAGCAGGCGAAGTAGAGTGAGCAGCAGAGTCGCAGTGAAGAACCACCGAGAGAGACGACTCTGATAAGAAGCATCCGGTGTTTGCCAACTCTTTCCCCCTAAACTCGTAAAAGGCTGAATAATTTTGATAAACCAGCGCTAAATTCGGAAGACGGTGGCTGAGCTTCAAAGCAATTCGCCGAGCTCAAAGAAGTGACGGTGGCTGAGCTTCGAAGCAATTCGCCAAGCTCAAAGAAGTAATGCCGACCTTGGAGAGCCTGGTTTCTAGAGAGAAACCCTCGTTGATATTTTTTGTCCTCTCTTAGGGTAATTCTCAGATCATGTTATGAGTAGTGTACTTTTTTTTTCAGCCCTCCTGCCTTTTAATCATTAAAATAAAGATAGAAAAAAATAAGATCATATCTCTTATCTCAGAAGCTATCAATGCAGCATCACATAGAGTATGAAAAGAAAAATGGTTTTTAAAGAAAACCGTGGGCTTTGTCAGGTGATTTTGAGCCACAATAACAGACTGCTATTGAGTTGTCACATGGACAAGACATCCCCAGAGTCACGTCCCTTTCAAATTGAAAATCGAGAACCTGACACTTCTCTTGTAGATACAGCGTAACTGGGAAAAGAAAGGTGAAGGAACTCGTCGGAGAACCAACCTCCAGCCGTCGGAATACAACGGGCCTAGATTAGTTAGGGTGTTGATTTTCTGCTAAATCTGAGGATGAAGAAGAGGAGTGAACACCATGCGGCTGTGGCTGGGCCTGAGGCCGCCGGCACTGCTTGGTCTACTTCGGTTTAGTGAATGGTTTTGCAGAGATTTTTCCAACGATGTAGTGATCGTCGCCAAGTTTAGAGTTTCAAGTCTGCATCCTGCTCATCTTCTTCTTCCGGACTTCTTTCTCTTTCTTCCTAATCCTCATTTTTTATTTTTCATTTTTCATTTTTCATTTTTTGAGCTCCAGTGCCTCCGATAGGGCCTGTCACAAGAAAGCATTTTTCTGCTTGGAATACTACGTTTTCTGCTGCATTTTGTAGAGTGACTTAAATGCTTTTCCATGCAATGCTGTTATGTGATTCATTCATAATGAGAAGTAAAATATCTTGAATCAAGAAATCCACTATTTGTATCCTTAATTCCTAAAACCATAAAAGTTATTTTGTGTGGAGGGAGACACGTATAGTTTTCTTGAAGATCAAATTCCCAATCATGTTCTTCGACTTTGTTTTTAATTTTATTTTATTATTATTTTTTGTTCCGTTGTAATTTTCTTCAATCCACATGATACACATATACATAAAAGATTATATCTAAAAATCATGAGGGTGTGTGTTTACTTAGCTTTTATGGAGTAGATCCAAGCCATTAGAGATGTCGTTGTTTCTGCTGAGCTTGTCGAGCTCGGTCGAGCTTGCTTTCCTCATTGGCTCCTTCGTTCTCACATATGGCGCCAGTTAAGAGAACATAAAATGTATTGGTTCTCTTGATTGTAATGAAGAATCTGACGAAGTTGAAGACGATCGAGCTCTTGAGTGCTCTGTACCGGTATACTTGTAAAACAAGCCTCTTGGCCGGTGGCCGGCGAGAGGCCCTCCGACGCCTAAGTTAGACGGGCTTAAGAAAGAAAATGTTTAAAGAGATAAAGTGATAATCTCATACCTTTACTATTGATGGAGGGCCACTATATATAAAGAGTATGAGGATCTTACCCCCAAGCCTTGTTTAGTCGCCCTTCAGGGTGTTTGGTTACGTTTAATTTATTTACCAAATTTTTACCACTACGATATATATATATATATATATAAAATCTAATATAGTATTCAGTGTTAGTTTAAATAAAAATGTCTGGATATCCAATCCGAAACAAATATATATCCCAGGATATATTACACTAGAGGAGTGAGAATATTTGATATACGACCTCTTTAAAAACTAATTTACTCCCTGCGTTTGGAGGGATATTATTTATTTTTTTAAATATAATTATTTATATTATTTATTATGTTAAACATTTGATATTTAAATATATAATTAAATTTTTATGAGGGTAAATAAAAAAATTATATTTTATCTATATTTTATAAATTTATATCTATTCATATCTATCATAAAAACAAATATAGTATATGTATATATTCACGTATAACATATCTAATGCTTTATCTATTCATTTTATATCTACATTTATATCCGATAATATTTTGTATCCTTCAATTTATGTTTAGATAAATAAAGGGCCTAAGTAAATAGTGATTATGCATTGCTTTCAAAATACCACATGAAAGTAATTATCTAGTACTCTTAAAATACCATGTGATAATTTTACGTGGTATTTTACTCAATATTATAACGATAAATTTTACATTAGGAATATGATGAATCACATTTGTTAATAGATAATGGGTAACCCACGTTGCGATAATTTATTTATTTATTTATAAGAAATATCACGTGACATTACTTACACATTCTGAGAGTATGTAAAATTTGCCCCGGGTGAAACAAAATAAACAATAGGGGACCCGCGTTGCGATTATTTGTTTATTGGAAGTACTACGCGGTATTGTTTACATACTTGGAGAGTACCTAATAATTTAGCCTGGGGGAAATAATGGTGGTGTTTGACAAAACTACGGTTAGTAGTTTTTAACTTTTTACTACTAATTTTAATTATAAATTATAATTCTTTCAAGTATGTATAACTTCTGCTATGAATTATAATTATTTTATGTTCTATTTTAGTTACAATTTACAATTTTTACCAAATACTTATAATTTCTATTACAAATTACAATTTATAAACTACTAATTTTAGTAATATCAAATACCACCAATATAGATTTACTTTTGCTAAAAAAGTGAAAAATAAATATAACCAACTTAGTTACCGATTGCCTATTGGTAACTAGCTTGAAAGCTAGATTTGTGTGTGCGCGCGCACGCGCGCGTTTAGCTCAAAAGTTAAATTTAGTTTAAAGTAAGTTATTGGTAACTGATTCGTGTCGTGCCGTATCAAAAATAAATATTTAAATCATAAAATTAACTACTAATCTGTAGATAGTGATTAAAATTCGGGTATCGTTCCCTAAGGGTTTAATAAACGGAATTATAATTTGTTTAATCAAAAACTTTTGATTCAGTTTTTCTTTTTGAAAAAGAGATTGATTTAAAGCTACTTTTAAAATAACTGAAATTAAATAAAATAAAATAAAATATAAGATTTGAATGAGAGAAGATTTCTTAAAGATTTGAATCTACCCTATTCAGTATTTTAGTTTCATTCGAATTCTTATTTCACTCAATTGAATCAATATAATCTAGTCGTGACTACAAGATCGATATGAATTATCAAGAGGATAAACTCGAACCGAACCTGGCATATTCTATATAAGATTATAGCATGGATCATTTGAAACACAACCTGTTTTATCGAGGTATAGAATATCTTTCGTTCGGAGTTCGAATAGGAATAGAAAACAATTACATGATCTCATTTTCATAATTACAAAAAATAAAATTGAAAACTAAATAATTAAATAAAAAAAACCCGTTGATCAAAAATCAACGTCTTAAAAACCATACAACGAATTGAATCCAAATTATTGAAAATGAAATAAAAGTTCGAACTACTTTTAAAATATCGACTAAGGGTTCAACATCCTCTATAAAAGAATAAGGTTTAGTTGCTCATTCTGCGGCTCGAATGCATGAAAGAATGAAAAAGATTAGAATCTCGAGCCTCCGCCTTTGACTTCTCGAACCTCTAGTGCTGTCTCCGTATGAATCTTCAACTCTAATTCTCATATTTCAGAATGATCTAGGCTGGTAGCCTTGGCTTTCTATTTATATAATACTGATCCACGCCTTTAGTTGTTGAGTTCTAATATAATTGGGATTCCCCCGTTCCATTCGAACGATTTTGCTTCTGTTGAAATCTCGTTCGGACGCGGTTGAGTCCATCAGGATAGATCTTTTGCATTAATTTCCCTTTTATCCTTTGTCTCATTTTTGCCCATTTTTTTATACACTTTTCTCTTCCACTTCACCACTTTTTAACTATGTTAACAAAAATACTACAAAATACATTATTAAATATAACTTCGAGACTTAGCACAATATATTTTGCAGAATTAGATCAGTACTTTTACGTAATACTTCTTATTCATAATTTATTTACTACTACTACTATTACTAATTACATATAATTATTAATATCAAATATATATAATGATAACATTGTCTATTTTGAACAAAAAGTAAAAAAATTAATTTTTTACCTAAATAATCAATTTTAAAAAACTTAACTTAAAAAAAATTTAAATAAAATATTCTAAAAATTTATTTTTTAATTTTTTAATTTTTTAATTTTTTTTTCCAAACCAACAACCATATTATTAATCAAAAAAACTTAAAAACTAAAATTACCGATCAAGACCCGACATGCATTAAATATTTGGGTAAATTACAGTGGCCTCCCATCAGATTTAGTAAAATATCAACCACCACCCATGTGATTTCTGAAATGTCATTAACCTCTCATCTGGTTTAGGTTTTGCATCAAATTATTTCAACCATTAAATTTTTATTCAGCTGTGCCTTGTTTGGCGTGTTTTTTGAATAAATATTTATGATCCAATCCGTTCATTATGTAGAACTCATCGAGTTTGTTCAAGATGTTAAAATTTAGATTCATCTGATACCTGTAACTTAGTGATTGAGTAACATTTATTTAACAATATTTTTTTAAATTATAATTTTATTTATTTATTTATTAGGAGATCTTATTCAATCACTAAGTTACAGATATCGGATGAATCTGAATTTTCACATGCTAAACAAACTCGACGAGTTCTACGTAATGAACGGATTGCATTATAAAAATTTATTCGAAAAATACGCCAAATAAGGCATAGCTGAGAAAAAAATTAACAGTTAGACGAATTTGATACAAAACCTAAACCAGATGAGAGGTTAATGACATTTCAGAAACCACAGGGGTGGTGGTTGATATTTTACTAAATTTAAGGGGAGGTCACTGTAATTTACCCTTTAAAAAATATTATTAAACAAATGTTACTCAATCACTTAGTTACAGGTATCAGATGAATCTGAATTTTGATATATTAAACAAACTCGACGAGTTCTACATAATGAACGGATTGGATCATGAAAATTTATTCGAAAAACAAGCCAAACAAGGCACAGCTGAGCGAAAATTTAATGGTTGGACTAATTTGATACAAAACCTAAACTAGATGGGAGGTTAATGACATTTCAGAAACCACAGGGGTGGTAGTTGATGTTTTACTAAATCTCATGGGAGGTCACTGTAATTTACCCTATTATTTTATATGTTATGGAACTTTTGGAAAAGGTAAATAATTCCAAAATCTATGGAATGTGATGATTAATAGAATTTTTAAAAATTATATTAATTTCAAAAACTAATTAATTAAGTAGGATGAGTTGGCTTGTGATATTCTAAAATTTTTAAAAAATAAAACGAGTAGTATGCCATATGATATTTTATAACAAATTAAAACAAAGCAATTTAAAAGATTATGAAAATTTCAAAAAAAAATATGTAATAGAAAATCCAGTATAATTTCTTGCAAAAAAATCAGTTAAAATCCATTAAGAAGGAAAATTTGTGTCATTGAAAAAAGTTAAATTGTCAATTATTTGCATATGTTTGACACTTTTTTTTTTACTTAAGGTATTTTTAAAAATTTAAAGTGAGTAGTATTCAATATTATATTTTATAACAATTAAAAATAAAACAATTATAAAGGTTATGAAAATTTAATAAAAAAAAAACATTACAAAAAATCTAGTTAAATTCATTTCCAAAAATCTAGTTAAATCCACTAAGCAAGAAAGCTTGTGACTCTAAAAAAAAGATAAATTGCCAATTATTTACGCATGCCCAGTATTTGCTCCTTTTTACTTAACTAGATTTATTATTAATTTTTATTTATTATTCTCTTCTTTTTTCAAGTAGTCTTTTTTTTGGGTGTTAAATTCTTGATATATTTTTAACTTGATTTATATATATTCTTAAGTTGATTTATAATATATTTTAATTGTTGGAGGCTAATTATCAAGATTCATTGATTAAAAATATGATTTAAGTAAAAAAAAAATTAGATGGGCAAATATTAAAATTGGCTCCAAAGTAAAATTTTTTGATATCAAACGATCAAAATAAACCCGATATATATTCTCAAAGTTAAATTAGAATTATAACTTTCGAAATCTAGTAGAATTGATTTCAGTTGCTACAATAACTTTTAGTCTATAAACTTTCACGGTTGTAGACTTCAAATTGAAACTCCAAATTAAACATTCTGCTATATTCCCAAATGCTAGAATA
Source organism: Heliamphora pulchella (assembly GCA_032270985.1). Lineage (NCBI taxonomy): Eukaryota > Viridiplantae > Streptophyta > Magnoliopsida > Ericales > Sarraceniaceae > Heliamphora > Heliamphora pulchella. Next base: position 8,429 of record JAULJZ010030886.1, read on the forward strand.
CGTTTATAGTGTGAGCTACCTTAAATGTGTTCTTCACAGCCTTCTCTAGCCACCAACGAAATACGTGAAAACCCTAACTATAACTAATGATATATAGTGTCTAAGGCTACGTAACAGCATATAAATAGGCTACAATAGAGATCTGTGGAGTAAATATGATTTGAGCACCCAATGTAATTATGAAAATTCATCTCAACTCAGAAATAATTTCATAAAAATATTAATTATAATTCATTCCTAAAGAATTATAATTGCACTTCTAGCCATATTCTCAAAACTGAATATTCGAGCTCTAGTTATTAAATGCTTATTTATTTTTCACACGTTAAGATTTTTGATACCCGTCGATTAAATTTAATTATTAACAATTATATATAATCAGCTTATTAAATAAATTCCTTAAATCCTTCCGTTTAACTTATTTGACTGCTAAATAATTAAATTCACCTGCAAAGTTTGACTCGGTCAAAACTTATAAGTTTTCTTAAGGGGGTATCATCAATTCTGATCTTTCAGGACGTAAATTTCGTTAATAATTAATATTTACTATATAATTATATTGTTATTCAACTCATCGGAATTATAGAATCGTAAAAGATTACACCCTTTAATGAATTAAAATAACGAATATTAAATATACCTAAATAATTAATTATTTCAGGATTAAGAGTATAAGTACTCATAATAATCATGAGACGTGAATTAATTTATTTAGTCAGTATAAAATTAATTACCTCAACGTGATCCTATTCAATACGCATAAAGTGTATTAGCACAGCGAGTTGGAACAATAGCTGATGCTATTATCTGTTCTCTATAATCAAGACAGGTCTACTAGAACTCTGTGTTACAGCCGTACCAATAGTGTATCCAATTCCATTTAAGCTGTAAACCGAAAACTTATAGTCTACAAGAACTGATAATCTGGTCTTCCATGTGTAAACCGAACTCTACACACCAGATTAAATACTGTGTAGAATAAAAGACACTCATGCATAATATTAAATAAATAATAAAATCGCATGCATTGCTCATTAAGATTCTCATAAAAAAATAAAAAAAGCAATTTTATTAATGAATAAAACTGAATACTAAAAATAATAAAAGACATGATTTTTAGTATACGACCCTGACAATCTCCCATTTATACTTAAAATTATACTGCTATACATTTAACTCACATGCCCTTTACATGACTATAAAAATTTTTAGCCAATAGGCTATTTGTAAAAGAATTTGCAAGGTTGTTTGCTAATACAATCTTGGTCACATCAATATCACCCCTCTATATAATCTTTCGTATTATGTGATATTTAGCTCGATGTGCTTTTCTTTTTTGTGGGCTCTTGGTTCCTTCAAATTAGCAACCGCTCCGCTATTATCACAGTAAAGTGTAATTGCCAATTGTATTGAAGGCACCACATCTAGATCCAATAGGAAGTTCTTGAGTTAAACGGCCTCATTAGGTACTTCAGAAGCTGCAATGCACTCGACCTTCATGGCGAAATTAATAATGCAGAACTACTTGATACTCCTTCAACTTATAGCTCTACCTCTCAAGGTAAACACTTATCCCGAGGTAGATTTTTAAAAATCCTTATCTGACTGGAAATTCGAGTCCATGTTGTTAGGGTTAGTATACTAAAAATTATATTTTTAGTTTTTAATTTTATTTTAATAAAGTCAATTTTTCATTTTATAAAATTTTTTATGAGTAATGTATGTGTATCATTTCTTTAATGTTATACATGGATATCTGATATTCTGTGTAGTATTTAATCTAATGTGTAGAGTATGGCTTACACACAGAAGATCATAATTTAGATTCTTACAGAATATAAGTTTTATATTCACAGTTTAGATAGAAATTGACATACTATCGATACGACTGTAACACAGAGTTTTAGTAAGCTTGTCTTGATTACGTAAAATAGATAATAGCGTCGTCTATTATTCCGGCTCTCTATACTAGTACACTTAGTGTGTATTGAACGGGACATTTGGGGTAATTAATTTTATACTGACTATATAAAGTAATTCACACCCCAAGATTATTATGAATAGTGCTTATCCTCTTAATTGTGAAATAATTATTAATTTGCATATATTTAATATTTTTTGTTTTGATTCATTAGAGGGTGCGATCTTATATGGGTTTATATTCCCAATGAGTTGGATAACGGTATTATTTATATAAAAAATATTAATTATTGACGAAATCTACGTCCCAAAAGATCGGGATTCACGATACCCCCTTAAGGAAGCTTATAAGTTTTGACTGGACCAAATCCCTACAGGTGGATTTGATTATCCGGTGGTCAAATAAGTTAAGCTAAAGGGCTTAACGAATATCAAGATGCTAATTAAATTAAATTGTCAGTAATTAAATTTAATTGGCGGGTATCGAGAATCTTAACGTGTGGAGAAATGGTAAGCATTTATTAACAGAAACTCAATGCTAGATGGTCTTGAGATTATTGGTCATAGTGCAATTATAGTTATTTAGTGGTGTGAATTGTAATTCAGTATTTTATAGAAATTGCAGAAACCGCTGCTAGTTTTCTATAATTGTAGATACCACTATGAGGTTTGCTTAATTGTAAAAATTGCTGATATGTATATGTATTCCACTAGAAATCTTACTCATAATTACTCCACAAGTCTCTGCAATAGCTATATTGTGAGACCTGGAACCCTTTCTTTTTGAGTTATTAATATACATGACGTGTTTCTTTTAGTATATGAATAGCCTCGATGCATAGTTTATGTTTCAAGTTGTAGAGTAACATATATAAATGTGTTTTACACTTTTTAGGGTTTGGTTGAGGCTTGTTTGGCTTGTGTTTAGACCCAAAAATCTATTTTGCGTCGAAAAACACACTGCCCAACAGTTCGGTCGACTAGAGGGCTTGGCCCAGTCGACTGGACCGAGAATTTTGAGTTCGGTCGATTGGACATGGGGGTTCGATCGACTGGACAATACCTTTTTGCTGTTTCTATAAATATCCCAGGGGCTGAGATATTTGTTTTAAACCTTTCTTCCAAGCTAAGTTACCCATTTTCTCTGCCTTCTCTCTAGCTTTGAGGACCCGGGGCTTAATTTTTTAGTAGTTTATTTGCGGATCCTTGTTGTACGCGCTGTAAGATTCACGTTCATCCTAACGGATTCTCATTTTGACGCCGTTCAATTTTGAGACGTCGAGTTCTTGACTCTCTGAGGTAGGATTCTAGACCCTACCGCTGTTTAAGAGTGTTATATGCACTTATATGTATTTTCACTGGGTAGAAAATACATCAAATGTGATTTTCATGTTTTAAACCTTGGTTTTGGGTAAAAAGTGGATTTTACGCCTTTCTCGGTTTATACATGATTTGGATGTGTTGGTATCCGTAGTTTTAAAAAGGAGGTTTGAAAACGAGGTGTTTGTTAAAATGGTGAAAAACGTATTTTCGGAGGTTTGGAGCTAACCCTCAGGGTTGAGTCTTAACTCTTAAACGTTTTGTTGGAAATAGTTGTTGATCTCCATGGTTAATGGATTGGATCATTTTATACATGTATTGTATAACTATTTTATGAATTTTTGTAGTTGATCTATGATGGGTTTTTAAATGATTTTCTATAGATGTACCGTGATAGTGTGTGATTTTGAGTTGGGCTTCTATTACTCCTTGGTGGAAGTCTAAAAACGTGCGCAGAGTGGGTTCGCTATGGTCCCTCGGGTTAATTCCCGTAAACGTGGTTTGGTTATGCTTCGTCCATCGGTCGTGGAAATTCATAAAGAAGTTTGTTGCCCCGTGAGTGGCTTTATTGTTGTTGTTCCGTATAGAACTTGTCATTACCTAGCAGGCCTTAAGTGGTTTAGGACTAGGGTAATGGGCAGAAATCTATAGTTGTTACCTTTGTCTGTGTGGCAGAGCCGGTATATAGGATTTTATTTATATCTTTCTCCTCAGTTGTGTGGCCCAAGTGGAGCATACTGTTTTATTATAGCTTTCCCTTAACTGTGGCATGATATCTGTTAGGATGATATGCATAGTTTGAAAGATGGAAAACTTGTGGTTTGGAAAGGAAAATATTTTTGACTCATGTGGTTGAGTCTGTATACTTATGATTGCATAGCCTGCTTTACAGCTTTACTGTCTATTTTTTATTAGGTTTCGGCTCATAGTGGGGGATTTTGCTGTAAAAACCTTTTTCAGGTGAGCATGTGGAGTTGACCTAGATTCCTGTGGTGGCAGAAGACTAGCTGTAGCTTTCCTGTTTTGACATGTACTTTCACATGTGATGCCTGTTTTAGAAGGCGAGTTTTGTACGCTTTGAGGTGATATACTTATTCATGTATGGGATTACATGTTTACTATTTATGAGAGTTGAACTGTGGTGATTTTTTATCCAAATGTTACATATTTTTGAGTTGATGGTTTTTTAACTACAAATCTTATTTTTTTAAACAGTGTTTTGGTGGGCTTTCGCGTGACCTTAGTGTTTGGGGCATGACAACTTGGTATCAGAGCTCTAGGTTCAAATACCTAAGAGCCATGAAAAAGAGGGTACATCACCTTGTGAGAATGTATGTGTACTTGATTGCATGTGTTAAAGCATTTTTCTAACATAAGCATGATAGCCTGTTTAGCATGATGGTTGTGTATATGTGGGTATGGAGGTTGGACCTTAAGATTGATTAGTCTTGCCTTCAGGCGTTTGGATAACAAACTTGGGAGCCAAGTTAGAGACACATTTCACAGACGTAATTTTTAGCTCGGAATCTAAGTAGGTTATTCAGATGGACGAGTCTTTCTTGTTGGTTCTCCTCGGTATGTGAGATATGTTGACATGATCTAAGTGGCTATGTGTTAGCATGCTTATATGTGTTATGTCTTCTACGTTAGCTATAACATGTTGCATGGATGCTTATCTTGTTATGTTGCTTTCGTATAGAATTATGTCCTCGCGTGGAGGACGAGGTCGTGGCCGTAGTTCTGGCCGAAGGGACGTTCCAGTCCCAGATATTGGGGATGCTAAAGCACCCGAAGGACCTGTTGACAGAGACCTAATGCGTGAGATGGTAGGCTCCATCCGGTAGCTGGTTGAGGCCTCTAGGGGAGAAAGAGCGTACCTGAGCCGAGGGCGATGGTTGCGATGCTTGAGTTTCGCCGTCTGGACCCTCCTACCTTTTTTGGGGATCCTAATCCCACGGTAGCCACTGAATGGATGGAGCTGGTTACTAGGATCTTTGATGCTCTTCAGATTGAGGAGAATGATCTACGGGTTTCATTTACTGCTTTCTAGTTGAGGGGGAGTGCTCACATGTGGTGGAAGTTCGGCAAGACCACAGTGGGAGGCACTTGGGAGGCATTCACAAAGGTATTTTTAGAGAAATACTTTCCAGCGACTCTGAGGAATCGCTATAGAGAGGACTTTCTTTTTCTGACTCAGGGGATGATGACAGTGGTTGAGTATGAGGCTGAGTGTACTAGCATGTCCCGGTTTGCAGATAAGATTGTGCTTACTAATGAGTTCCGTGCGAAGAATTTCAAGAGGGGTTTGAGGCTCACTATCTGAGATAAAGTGGCAGCATTCAGGATGCAGGTCTTTATAGAGTTGGTGGTGACCGCCTTGAAGGTGGAGGACACTCTGAACGAGATGCGCAGAGACAGGGACAGTAGGGGTCAGCCCGGTGGGGGACGCGCACAGGATCGGGATCGCAAGGACAAGCGTCAGCTGACATCTAGTCTGAGTTCTTATCGAGTGGGGTCGTATCAGTCACAGTCTTCTGCATCTATGCCTCCTGTAACTTCAACGGGAAGGTCGGAGCAGAGGGAGCTTCTTTGTCATAGATGCCAACGGCCAGGGCATCGTGCGGCAGAATGCCGGAGTCCAGCACCTATTCAGGCATAGTCGCAGGCGCAGGGGAGGGAGCAAGTGGTATGTTTTGAGTGCGGCCAGTCAGGGCTGTTGGCCTAAATAAGGTTTCAACATCCGTTTTGGTGATAACAAACAAAATGTTCTAATTGTGTAATTAAGTGAGTTTACAAAAGTTTAACGTTACGCATAATTGAGAACGCAAAATGGAAGCCATGAAGCATGAAGATCATATTCAACCGGTTAAGATCCATGAAGCATGAAAAACCAAGAAGAAAAGAGAAAGACTTGAAGAACTCGAAGAATTTCAAGTATATTGAATCTAAGAACTTATGTAAGTTCACGACCAATAATCATATTTGTGAAAGCTCATAGGAGACCTTAGATTGACCATAGGATTATTAATAACTCATGAAAAATATTTTATCAAAACTTATATTGAGTTAAGGAACCCTAAGAAGATGAGAAACAAGTTTCAAAAGAAGTTTGGAAAAAAATATGCAAAAAGTATTTAAAAAAAATGCCATACCTATGGTATTTTGGCCATAACTTTTTGGACAAAATGAATTTTGACATGAAGCTTGAACCATTGGAAAGTAGACTTCCGGGACTTCAATTTGAACACAAACATGACCTCATTCGGAGTCTGGATGAAGGAGATATCATCATTTGAAGTCGGGAAAATTCTGTAGTCCAAGCCAGTCGACTGAATTCCTTCTTCAGTCGACTGAACGCCTAAACAACTGGTTCAGTCGACTGACCTTGATGCCTCAGTTGACTGAAATGTTACTGGTTTTTTAATTTCATGGTTCAAA